>CM055119.1:166212684-166262046 GCA_029206835.1 Rana muscosa | reverse complement strand
AAACAATAATCGGCCAACTAATCGAATATGAAAATAATCGTTAGTTGCAGCCCTAGTGTAGAATGTGTCTATTCTCTCTATCTGATGTCAGTACATGAGAGTTTGTTGCACATCAGAATTCATCATGGGGGGGGGGGGGGGGGTTGGGGGGGTAGGTTGTAGATGTAGTAATCTGACCTCACACTAGTGCTCTGATTGGTTTATTATGGTACCTGACGGCAGGAAACCTGGAGGAATCTTGTGGGGTCACAAAGATTGGCCTCCTGTCTGTCCACATGTGGGCTCCTCCACCCCCCCCCCCTCGGTGTGAGACGGTTTTGTACCTTTTAATAGCCTTATCCAGCACAGAATAATTCTCTGTGGTCAGCGGTATGAAGAGATTTAATTGCATGCTGAATAATTTTGGATTGGCAAATTAAATTGCACTTCCCACTCCATTCATCCCCCGCACAGTGATACCAATTATCTGCCACTCTTGTAGAATGAAAACTCTCCCCCTCTGGAGCGGTGCGCGGTGCGGACTCCGGTGATGGGACTCGGCCTCCTCGCCGGGAGAGCCTTGGTGTGGATTTGTCTCCAGTCTGTGTGGACAATATTTTTATACGTCCTCTCAGTTATTGGCATTATTACAGTTTTTTTTCTTCATTTTTAAAAAAAAATAATTTATTGGATCATTCTAGAGTCGAGCTTTAAAGATTTTCCCCTCTCCTAACATGGTGACAACCATACAGTTTCTCCCAAGCACAGAAAAGATGTCAGGACTACAGAATACCTCCCCCTCGCCTCTTCTTCATAACATGGAAGTGTTCTGTAGTCCACAGAGATGAACTGGGACCCATTTATTGGGATCGGACTACAGAGGACAGCACTGGATTTCTGGCAGGATCAACCTTTGCTGTGCGCTTATTGAACGAAACTGGAGGAGACAGAATCTGGAGCAGCTGTGCATGTCAGCCAATCCGCTTCTGTCTTCAGCTTGTGGAGAGGGATTAAACCCCCTGTCAGATTTTTATTGCTGTCTGTTAGGGGTGCAACGGATCAAAAAACTCACGGATCAGATCGATCCTCGGATCAGAGCCACGGATCGGATCATTTTCGGATCGGCAAAAAAAAAAAAATACTAATATCCACGTCATCTCCCCACTGTAATATCCACATAATCTCCCCCGCTTACTGTAATATCCACGTCACCCCCCACTTACTGTAATATCCATGTCACCCCCCCCCCCATTGTTAATATCCACAGTCACCCCCCCCCCCCCCACTGTAATATCCACAGTCACCCCCCCGAGTCAGGCATCTCCCCCACTTACCCATAATCTCTGTAATAGGCATCTCCCACCGGCCAGTTCAGATCCCAGCAGGGAGGGTGAGGGGTGATGACGTCAGCGGCGCTCAGCGCGCACAAGGCAGCCGCCACCGGGTGTACCAAGATGGCGGCGGCTCCGGAGCTAGGCCGAAGCTGCGGCCTTTCCTAAGGCCGAGGCCGTGGATCGCTCCGCAGATCGCGTGGTGATCCGATCCGAACACAGTGACCCGTTCGGATCACCACCGATCCGTTGCAGCACTACTGTCTGTACCCTCATTGGGGAGATTCACCCTCTCCTATATTTTTACTGTTCTCACCAAGAGTGGAAATAAAAAAAAAATCCCAAATTTTGGGTTGTCACTAGAACAGGAATGGAGTGGAAATCGTTCCGATGGGGACATAACCAGGTGATAACCAGGGGTTCACTTACTTTGGAGAAGTTTCCTCTCACTTCCTGTCTTGGCTATGAGACAGGAAGTGAAGGGGACACAGATGAGAAAAATAACGAACCCTCCCTTATCCTATCCAAAAAGGGGGTGAACATTTTTTTTTACTTTTTTTAGATCTATTTTAAAGCAGAGGTTCCCCCCCCCCCCCTCCACAAATACTGTAGCTGCTACTATTAGGGGACTTGCCTGTCCAGGGATCCAGCAGTGTCCTCGCCTGTGCCCATTCTTGAATTGGCTCTCGGGTGCTGGTGCCACCATTTCGGCTAAGGGCAACTGTCAGTGGAGCCTTGTGGCTTCATAGCCAGTTTCCTCCTGCGCATGTGTGATTCTCACTGCACTATGTGAATGGTCCGGCTGTGGGGCGGAGGAGGGGGGGGCTCACTTCGCCACAGAGAACTGAGCTGGAAGTGGAATGAGGGTACCTGTCAAAACCGGGTATCCACTCTCCTCTTTCACCCCAAAAGGTGACAAATGTGGCAGCGGAAGGGGGGGGGGGGCAGAAAAGCAGATCCTCCCCTTTTGGGTGGAGCTCTGCTTAACAAAACGCTCAATAGGGAAGACTTGTGTTGATACTGAGATTACTCTTTTTGTAGAGATCCTGAAAATGCGAGTTGCCAGGGGCTGTCGGTGTCCTCTGCCTGCCCTTTAGACATGTATTCGGTAGCACAGTTGTTACATGTGTACAGTGTATAGACCAGTGATGGGGAACCTTGGCACCCCAGATGTTTTGGAACTACATTTCCCATGATGCTCCACTACACTGCAGAGTGCATGAGCATCATGGGAAATGTAGTTCTAAAACCTCTGGGTTGCCAAGTTTCGCCATCACTGGTCTAGACAGAATTGAACTTAAAAATCATACAGTCGTGTGCATGAGCCCTAAAGGTGCTGGAGCCAGAGACGGCCAGATATTGAACATTTTCAGAATGAGCTCCACAAAGGAGGCCGGCTGTTTAGGGCTCCTCTACAGTGCAACAGACTTTGCCGCCACCTCCTGAAAATCAATTTGCGGTGGATATGTTGCCTCCCCTCTGCTTGTTTTAAATCCCGCCCCACCCGCCGCACACAGTTGCGTCGTTCAACAGCAGTGCTGCCTGGTGAATGCAGCTAGAAGTGTATAGTTTTTGCAGGAGGTTAAAAGGATTGGAGCTGCAGCCTGTGTACAGCCCCCTCCGGCCGCTGTTAGTTTAAGGGCGGGAGCGGTAACAATAGGCAGTTGAGCCGAAGTGTGAACCAGTCCTTAGTGTCTGTCTGGAGTTCTGCTTTAAGAATACAGTTTAACTTTGCTTGCTGGGATTTGTTCCCCCCCCCCTGCAAGTGGCCCTGACAGGTTATTAATGAGAAGTCACGCTGTTCTATTTAGCCTTCGCCAACACCCTGTGCTGGTTGATGGTGAGATCTCACAATGCCGGGATAGCGCCGCGTACTTCTTCCCTGGCAATGTAGCGTGATATTTTTAAGACAGTCAGGCTTAGAAGATGACAGGTGACATGGAGGGAGCAGCTTGTCACTGGCAGCTCAGTTCAATACTCTCCCTCCCGTCTGGGAAGAGAAGCTGACAATCCGGCGCCAGCACTGAGACGCTCTATTTACAGACTCTCTGTGGTTTTCGTGGCTTTTCTTAGCTTGTGTGGCCTTTTGCGCTCCAGTAGGAAGTTATACGCTAAACGCTTATTTGTGGTTTAGCACAACAAAAAAAAGAAGAAAACTTCCATTTGTCTTTCAGAAATAATGTCTGTTCTCTCCGGTCTAAATGATTGCCTTTTAACCAGTGTTAATTTCGTCGACTAAAACATTTTAGTCGACTAAATGAATACTATTTTAGTTGACTAAAATATGACTAAAACAATTGAGATGACTAAAATACAACTAAAACTAAAATGGCATTTTAGTCAAAAGACTAAAGCCGTGTACACACGATCGGTTTTACCGATGAAAACAGTCTGATGGACTTTTCTCATCGGACAAACCGATCGTGTATGGGCCCCATCAGTCTTTTTTCCATCGGTGTGAAAAAATAGAACATGTTTTAAATTTTTCCGATGGGGGGGGGGGGAAACAATAGCAAAATCCGATCGTCTGTGTGGAAATCCATCGGATAAAAAACCCACGCACGCTCAGAATCAAGTCGACGCATGCTCAGAAGTATTGAACTTCATTTTTCTCGGCTCGTCTGAGTGTTTTACGTCACTGCGTTTGGGACGGTTGGATTTTTGACTGATGGTGTGTAGGCAAGACTGATGGAAGTCAGCTTCATCGGATTTCCGATGGAAAAATCCATCGGATTAGAATCCATAGGAAATCCGATCGTGTGTACAGGGCTTTAGACTAATACTAAATTTGAAATTGAATGTCAAAATGAGCCCTGGTCCGTTGTGCATGTTCATACCTCAATACCATAAATAATAACATATTCGATTTTTCACTCCAGCAGTATATATAATGAGTTTGGAAATTGTAGAGAAATGTTAACTAATGCATTACAATTTAGTTACACCCATTCGATTTTAGACGACTTAAATGAGTTTTAGTCGACTAAAATGTACTGAAGATTTAGTTGATTAAATACGACTAAAACAATTGCAGAAGACTAAAATGAGATTGAAACTAAAATGCCATTTTAGTCCTAAGACTAAAACTAAATCAAATTTGCTGCCAAAATTAACACTGATTTTAACCACCTCAGTACCGGGCACTTCCCCCCCCCCCCCCCCCTATCCTGCCCAGGCCAGCTTTCAGCGCTGTCACACTTTGAATGACAATTGCGCGGTCGTGTAACACTGTACTCGTATGAAAATTTTATCATTCTTTTAACACAAATGGCGCTTTCTTTTGGTGGTATTTAATCACCCGCTGGCGTTTTTTCATTTTTTGCGCTACAAATGGAAAAAAGACCTAAAATTTTGAAAAAAAAAAAAAAAAAGTTTTTCTTAGTTTGTGTTGTTATAACATTTTTGCAAATAAGTAATTTCTCTTCATAAATTTTGACCAGTTGATGTAAAACCTGCACGAAAGAGATATTTGCCACTTAGATTTATTGGACAATCAGTGTTGTCTTATGTTTCTCTTATGTTCATTGATGGACACAGCAGATTCTTCTTATTCTTGATCTAAGTTTATAGCGCCACCTACAGGAGTAGTACACTAGGCAGAAAAAGAATGCAGCAGTCCACACTGGTAAGGATGCACCGAAATTTCGGCCACCATTACGGGGGTGTCGTTGGAGAGGAGAGCCGCTGCTGCCTTGGGATTAGAGTGCCGGGAACATAACAGCTTTCATTTTAATAGCTGTGTGTTCCCCGCGGCGCGCCATCACATACAGCCCCTCCTCTTTGTCCGGGCACTTTGCTAGACAGATCACCTGTCCAATCTCTCTTTCCCTGCACAGGCTGCTGAACTGGGGACACAGGTGAGGCTGCTGAACTGGGGACACGGGTAGGCTGCATCTGGCGGGCACCGGTGAGGCTACATTTATCTCCTGTACCATGTCCGCAGTCTCTGACCATCTCCTGTAGTATGTCCCCAGTCTCTGACCATCTCCTGTATAAAAATATTTTTTTTAAACAGTCAATTTTGGTTTCGGTATCGGTTTTAGGGATCAAGGAAGATTTATTTTCAGTATCGGTTTCGGCACCAAAAAACCCATTCGGTGCATCCCTACACACTGGTATAAACCCCTGTAGGTGGCGCTATAAACCCTATAGTAAAGAATAAGAAGCTGTATCCGTCAATTAACTTGTAGAAAGTGATTTTAGTGAGTAAAAAAAAATCCAGTTTGTAGGCTGAAGGAGGTTTAAAGCAGAAGTGTAGGTTGTGTTGGAACGCCAGGGGGAGCCATGACAGCCTGGACTCGGAGGAAATGGATTGGATGACGCTGGGTGGTATTCATGCCAGAAAACTGAGGACATCTAGTGGTGGGAAAGAAGTACTGTGGGTGACCTCTCCAGATTGAAGATGCATAATTTTAAATTTTTTTTTTTTTTTTTTTTGCTAGTTTTTCTTTTCCCCTCCCATAATTTTTCTTTAAAGTAGATGTTGACCTTAAGTGGATGATGGTTTCTTAAGCATCGTGTATGATAACAACTGGCATGTTTTGATTGTATTCACCTTTCTTTCACCCTTTTCCACATCTCAGTGCTGCTGATCTCTTGCCACCTTTTTGCAGCCACTTCTGTCTACGTCAGTGGTAGGCGACCTTTTGAGGCTAGTGCGGTGCGTTTTTTTTTCAGGGAGGTAGGCGAGCCAGGCGCATTGTATGCTAGAAGAAAAGGTGTCAAGTGGCACGTCTGGCCTGTATGCATGTGACAACACAGGAAAGCAATTGGGAGACAGGAAATAAAGCGTTGTCACCCCATTACAGATGGTGCCCGAACAAGGAACTTAATGGAAGGATTATCTAGTAATGACTTAGTCACTGGCTTGCATGCAGCATGCAGATGGGGACCTTTCTCTGAATTTTGCAGACTTTGATTGTTAGTAAAGTGGCCCTGACCGGAGCTAACACCTAAAACTCATAGTGTGTACCAGGATTTAAAGCTGTAGTAAATCCTTAAGGAAGTTTAAAAAAAAAGAAAAAAAAAAATTCTGGCCCCCTGCAAGGTAATGACATAATGTGCTAGTATGCATCGCATTTATTTTTAAGCTTACCTGTAGGTAAAAGTTGCAAAGCGGAGTTTGTTGATATGACTGCCATGCATATGTGTGGGAATGACGTCATCACGGCCTCGCCAACCAAGCGGCCAAAGAGTTGAAACCCGGCAGGGAGACCTGGAGAACATGGCAGCACCTGTGACTGAAGGGGGCGCTGAAGGTGCAGTGCTGGAGGAGATCACTAGCCAGGTAAGTCTTTCATAATGTGGTGTATATACTATCGCGCTATGGATAAAGTCCCCCGGGGACTCATTTTAATTTTTTTTTGCTGCAGAGGTTTAATTCCGCTTAAAGGATAAGTTTACCTTTGGGAACATGTTACCAATGCTGCAGCCGTTCACATTCAAGGCATACAAGATGCTCACCCAGATCAAAGGATAAGTTCACTTTTTAGAAAAAGAATAAATGCACCTTTTATGCAATACTTAAATAAATGTACTTTTCGTTTATTTTTATTTTTTTGCAGGTAAAAAAAAATGTGCATTTATTTAAGTATTGCATAAAAGGTTCATTTATTACTGTATTTATCGGCATATAACATGCACCCTAACTTAAAGAGTGAAGTTTCAGGGTAAAAAAGTGAGTGTTTTACGCCAATAAATACAGTATTTTTTTTTTTTTTTCTAAAAAGTGAACTTATCCTTAATCTGGGTTAGCGTATACCGGGAACATTTTAGCAGTTGAGCATCTTGTATGCCTTGAATACTTCTATAGCGAGATCTCCCTGCAAGATTTCCCGCCCACCTGTGTCTTGGCTCCTCCTCTTTTATAGTCTCCAATTTTTTTAGAAATGAAAATCCGCCAGGCACAGCTTTCTAGTTGATGGTGATGGCAGCCGGCATGCAGACACCAGGAGCTCAGAAATCGGAGTCCCCGAGGGGTATAAGAAACTGTTATGCCGCGTACACACGACTGTTTTTACTGTCCTTGAAAAAAACGAAGTTTTTCTCGACGTGATTCTTCTCAAGCCTGACTTGCCTACACACTATCGTGAAAAAAAACTGCTTGAGCAAAGCGCGGTGACGTACGAAATGTACGATGGCACTATAAAGGGAAAGTTCCATTCGGATGGCGCCACCCTTTGGGCTGCTTTTGCTGATCCTCGTGTTAGTAAAGTTTGGTGAGAGACGATTCGCGCTTTTCAGCCTCGTGCTCTTCAGTCTGTTACAGCGTGACGAATGTGCTATCTCCATTCTGAACACTAGTTTTACCAGAAGGAGCACTCCCGTCTCATCACTTGCTTCTGAGCATGCGCGTTTTTTTCACGTCGTTAAAGCCTACACACGGCCGTTTTTCATGACGAGAAAAATTAGAGCATGTTCCAAATTTTTAATGCCCATTTTTCACGTCGTGAAAAATGCTCTGGAGCCTACACACGATTGTTTTTAATGACCAAATAAAAAAATGGCATTTTTCTCATCATGATATACGGTCGTGTGTACGCGGCATTAGGGGGTTTTATCTGTCCAGCATCTAACCAAAGCTGAAATGTCTGTTTTGGGTGGAATGACCCTTTAATTTTTTATTTTCATTTAATATTCATCCATAAAGGTTAATAAACATTTACATATACAAAGCTTTGCTTTTCTATTTAGTCTTTTTTCTTAATGGCTTAAAATTAAGCCTGATGTCAGTGAGCCGTGTAGAAGCAGGATGTCCAGCGTCCGGTGCTGGGATGTATGGACCTGGCTCCTGATTGGACAGCGCTGTGTAACCTAATGCTGAGCTGCGCTATCATGTGGCTTTCTGCAGAATCTCAAGTGTTAAGTGGCTGAGAAGTTCAGAGATCGGTGACCACAGCGAGGTATATTTGGGCACCTCTATGTATATCCCTGGATTTTCCTGGTGGCTGTGGGATGTGAGGTCAGCCTTCGGGACCATCTGTCTTTCTATGCCTGAGGGTGACAGACGCAGGAGCAGTGTGACGAAGGGCGTTTTGTTTTTACGGGATGTACAGTGCCTTGAAAAAGTATTCATACCCCTTGCAATGTTCCATATTTTGTTACAACCAAAAAAATCTGTGGCTTGAAAATTGCTGTTTACAGACGCTCTCCGTTCAATCTGACAGAGCTTGAGCTATTTTGCAAAGAAGAATGGGCAAAAATGTCACTCTCTAGATGTGCAAAGTTGGTAAAGATATCCCCAAAAAGACTTGCAGCTGTAATTGCAGCGAAAGGCGGTTCTACAAAGTATTGACTCGGGGGGGCTGAATACAAATACACCGCACACTTTTCACATATTTATTTGTAAATCATTTGGAAAACCATTTATCATTTTCCTTCCACTTCACAATTATGTGCCACTTTGTGTTGGTCTATCACATAAAATACATTATGAGCCGGTTCACACTACCGCGACTTGGGATCCGACTTGTGTCGCCCGACATGACGACAAATTGCATTCAAGTGAATGAGAGCCGTCTTAACCACTTAAGCCCCGGACCATTTGGTAGCTAAAGGACCAGAGCTGATTTCAGAATTTTGCACTGCGCTGTTTTAACTGTAAATTGTGCGGACATGCAATGTTGTACCCAAACAAAATTTGCGTCCTTTTCTTCCCACAAATAGAGCTTTCTTTAAATGGTATTTGATTGCCTCTGCGATTTTATTTTTTATTTTTTGCAATATATACGGAAAAAGACCGAAAATTTTGAAAAAAAAATGATATTTTCTACTTTTTGTTATAAGAAAAATCGAATAAACTCAATTTTAGTCATACATTTAGGCCAAAATGTATTCAGCCACATGTCTTTAGTAAAAAAAAATGTCAATAAGCGTATATTTATTGGTTTGCGCAAAAGTTATAGCGTCTACAAACTAGGGTACATTTTCTGGAATTTACACAGCTTTTAATTTATCTCATTTCTTGAGGTGCTAAAATGGCAGGGCAGTACAAAACCCCCCCAAATGACCCCATTTTGGAAAGTAGACACCCCAAGGAAATTGCTGAGAGGCATGTTGTGCCCATTTTTTTTTTTTTTTTTTTGTCCCAAGTGATTGAATAATGACAAAAAATGAAAACAAAATTACAAAAAGTTGTCACTAAATGATATATTGCTCACACATGCCATGGTTATATGTGAAATTACACCCCAAAATACATTTTGCTGCTTCTCCTGAGTACGGGGATACCACATGTGTGGGACTTTTTAGGAGCCTAGCCACGTACGGGACCCCGAAACCAAGCACCGCCTTCAGGATTTCTAAGGGCGCAAATTTTTGATTTCACTCCTCACTACCTATCACAGTTTCGAGCACAAACCCCCCCCAAATTACCCCATTTTGGAAAGTAGACACCCCAAGCTATTTGCTGAGAGGCATGGTGAGTATTTTACAGCTCTCATTTGTTTTTTAAAATGAAGAAAGAATTTTTTTTTTTTACATTTTCAAAACTTTGTGACAAAAATCGAGATCTGCAAAATACTCACCATACCTCTCAGCAAATAGCTTGGGGTGTCTACCTTCCAAAATGGGGTCATTTGGGGGGGTTTTGTGCCATCTGGGCATTCCATGGCCTCCGAAACTGTAATAGGCAGTGAGAAGTGAAATCAAAAATTTACACCCTTAGCCTGAAGGCGGTGCTTGGTTTTCGGGGTCCTGTACGCGGCTAGGCTCCCAAAAAGTCTCACACGTGGTATCCCCGTACTCAGGAGAAGCAACAGAATTTATTTTGGGGTGTAATTCCACATATGCCCATGGCATGTTTGAGCAATATATCATTTAGTGACAACTTTGTGCAAAAAAATAAAAAATAAAAAATAAATTGTCTTTTTTCCGCAACTTGTGTCAACATATAAAATATTCCATGGACTCGACGTGCCTCTCAGTATATAGCTTGGGGTGTCTACTTTCCAAAATGGGGTCATTTGGGGGGGGGGGGGGTTTAAACTGTTCTGGCATTTTATACACAACATTAGGAAGCTTACATCCACTCTTCTAACCACTTGAAGACAAAGCCCTTTTTGACTCTTTTTGTTTACATAAAAACATAATTTTCTTGCAAAAAAAAAAAAAAATATGTTGAACACCCAAACATTATATATATATATATATATATATATATATATATATATATATATATATATATATATATTTTTTTAAAGCAAAGACCCTACAGATTAAAATGGTGGGTGTTGTATTTATTTTTCTACACAGTATTTGCGCAGCGATTTTTCAAACACATTTTTTGGGGAAAAAATACACTTTTTTATTTTATTTTAATGCACTAAAACACACTATACTGTCCAAATGTTTGATGAAATAAAAAAGATGATCTTAGGCCGAGTACATAGATACCAAACACGACATGCTTTAAAATTTCGCACAAACGCGCATTGGCGACAAACTACATACATTTTTAAAAGCCTTTACAGGTTACCCCGTTAGATTTACAGAGGAGGTCTACTGCTAAAATTACTGCCCTCGATCTGACCTTCGCGGTGATACCTCACATGCATGGTGCAATTGCTGTTTACATATGACGCCAGGCCGACGCTTGCGTTCGCCATTGGGCAAGAGCAGGGCAGGACAGGGGTGCTTTTTTTATTTTATTTATTTTTTATTATTAATTTTGCTTTTTTATTTTATTTTTAAACTGTTCCTTCCATATTTTTTTGTTATCTCAGGAAATGTAAATATCCCCTATGATAGCAATAGGTAGAGTGACAGGTACTGCCTTTTTTTATTTTATTTTTTAAAAATAGACCCTAGATCTTTCCTCAGATGCCCTCAAAGCATCTGACCACACCAAGATCGGTGTGATAAAATGCTTTCCCAATGGCGCTTTTTATATCCGGGGGGGGGGGGGACTGGACATTCCCTCCCACTGCTTGTAAAAGCAGTCCAGAGGCTAACTAGCCACTAGGATTGCTTTTACATGAAAGCCGGCCGCTGGCTGAAAAGAATGATACCTAAACCCGCAGGCATCATTCTGGTATAAACATTCAAAGTCCAGCAACATACCAGTACGTTGCTGGTCCTTGTTGGACATGTATTGTAATCTTTTTTTTCATGCAGCCTGTTGGCTGCATGAAAAAAATAGATTGATCGGTGGGTATGCCCACCATTCGAATACCGCCCTTCATCCACCCACTTCTAATGATGGGCATACACGCACCATTCATATATATGCCGAAGCATGGGGGCATCCTCCCGCAAAAAAGTTATGCCGCGTACACATGGTCGGACTTTTCCACGGGCAAGCCTCTGTCGGAATTTCGACCGTATATACACGGCATTAGGAGCAAAATTGCTCCTCCGCTCCTCCGCCCCTGCTGCCCCAATGCTTCGGCATATATGCTTTTGTTTTTTTTTGTTTTTTTAACTGTGGTGGTGAAATCACCTCCTACAGCACTGGAGTCACAGGGATCAGGCCTGTCTCTGCGAACGCTGCAGTTATGTGTGTTGTGTTTTGCAAGTGACAGTGATCGATCGATACTGCACTTGGGTGGCCTGGGCTGAATGGAAGGGCAAAACGCAGGTGCTAGCAGGTATTTGGGCTGATCCCGCTAACACTGCGTTTTTGGGAACCCTAAACTGCTGGGGACGCTAGTATAGATCTGATCAGATCAGATATTGATCTGTTCAGATACTATACCACTAAGGGAGGTGTATGCTTCACGCGTGGGTGTTGGCGTTACTGGCACTAACCTGACGCTGCCTGGGGTGTGACGCAGACCCTCTCTGACGCTAAAACCTAATTGATATCACCCGCCGGGCGATCAGGGGGTTAAACCATTATTGGGTTATATACGGCGGGTGCCCTGACACTATAAAAAGCAAACTAACCAGCGTCACCCGTAACACTTATATGGTGATCATTGGTGAAAGGGTTAACTAGGGGCAATTAGGGGGTTAAACCCTTTATTAGGTAATATATGGGGGTATCTGACGCTATATAAAAACCTGACGGGGAAGCTAAAAAAATTACTGGCTACCGATCGGCATCACCGACGCTAAGACAGCGATCAGAAAAATGATCGCTTAGCGACAGTGGTGATAGGGGGTGAAAGGGTTACCTGGGGGGCGATCAAGGGGGTTAAACCTTTATTAGGGGGCTTAGGGGGCTACCCTGGACCTAAAACTAACTTTAGTGACTCTTTTACAGTTCATGTCACTGTTTGCAGTGACCATTTATTTACTGATCACTGCAATCGGTGACACTGTGACTGGGGGGGCGATTTATGTGCCTATGTGTCCTGGTGTCAATGTAGTGTTTTGTGCACTAACCTGGCATCTTCTCTTGTGTGGCGCTCGGTATATGTGAGCGCCGCAGGAGAGATGACATCACTTCCTCTGCCTGTGTTTACATTACACAGGCAGAGGAAGCTCTCTCATTCGCCAGGAGCGATCGCGAGGGGGTGGCCGGAATCGAATGGCCGTCCCCTCATCCCGGATCGTTCCTGAACAATTAACCACCGCTCACTGTAAAGAAGGGGGGTCCGATGGGACCCCCCAACTATACAAAGGCAATCACGTAGATATACGTGATTCTGCCTGTCGGTGCCATTCTGCCGACGTATATTTACAGTGGGCGGTCGTTAAGTGGTTAATGTACACTACTGAAGTCGCTCCGACGTCAGAAAAGGTTCCTGCACTACTTCAAGGCGACTTCTAGGCGACTTGTACCCATTGAGTTCAATGGAAGTCGCCTCCAAAGTCGGATCAGTGTCTCCTTAACTGAAGCAACTTTACAGGAAAATGGTTTTCTCAGGCAAACCCCTCCCTCCCACAGAGCTGATTATTCTTTGATTGGCCACTGGCAAAGTCACCTGTCCTGGAGGCAACTTGAAGTCGCCTCGAAGTTGCCTTGTAAAGTCGCGCTGGAAGTCGGGTTGCCCCAGTGTGAATCGGCTCTCACGTTTTATGGTTGTAACATGACAAAATGTGGAAAACTTCAAGGGGTATGAATACTTTTTTTTTAAGGCACTGTATATAGAATTTAAAGGGATACATTTATCTTCAACTTTTCTTGCGTTAAAGGTGCAAATAAGGGCCGAAAATAAATTCATATTCATTTAGGTTTATTATATTAATATTCAGCTTTTTTTAATAATATTATAAACTCGTTTTCGAAATGGCATTCCTTTTCATTGTCACCCCAGTGCATTAAAGTGGTTGTAAACTCTTACATATACCCAGTAAAGTGACTGGTCTGGCCTCAGGTGATACACAGAGATTAAACTAATCCTTCTACATAAATTGTAGCTGTTTATCTGCTGTCTTCACGTCTCTACATTCGTCTAGAATTTATAAAGCTTGTCTGAGCTTCCAGAAATCAGGGTGTGGAGAGCTGAAATTACACTCTGAAGAGCTCAGTGAGGAGAGCTCTGAGATTTGATTATGAATTACTTCCCTTAGATCGAAGCCCCCGCAGCGGTCCTCGTACACCGCCTTGGCCAGCTACATCGCTCCCAGAGTTGATTCCGGGTATCGCAGGCTCTGGCGCTGTGATTGGCTGGAGGCACGGGAGCTGCCGGTAACGGCACACTAACTGAAGCGATGGCACGTAGGTGCCTTTGTTTCAGTGCGCATGTTTCGATCACATCGGCACATGTAGGTACAGGGGATATCTCCCAAACCGTGCAGGTTTAGGAGATATCCGGGGTAGCTACAGGTAAGCCTTATTATATACATACCTGTAGTAAAGGGTTTACAAGCACTTTAATTCCTGCAGTGGCATGTGTACACCTTTTGGCTGCTGCCTCAGCGGGGGAAGGGGGGGGAAGGATTGAGGGTGGCAAAGCCATGACTCAATTGCAGGGTTTTACCACCCTGAACTTTACATGTGAACGAACTCTAAGGGTGCCACTGTCGAATGCACCTATGGGCTTATTCACAAGTGCAACAGACACTGCTGCTTTTCTGAAAAGCGGTCTGAGTGTGCTTGATTGGTGGTGAGGAATCGATATGTTGCCTCCTCCCCACCTGATTTAAACCCATGATTGCCATGCAATGCATGCGATTTGTGACAGAGTAGTACGGCAATTGGAGGTTTAAATCGGATGTGCGGAGGAGACACTGTGCCCGATGATCTTTTTGACTTTGTCTACCCCTGGTGTAGGGGATGGGGCTAAAACCCCTGCCAAATAATTTTTTGCTGTCTTTGTACCATGGGGGGGGGGGGGGGGGGGGGTGTGTTTGGTGAGCCTCAGACATTTTGTAGTACTCCTAAGCTGTAATACATACACATCAATCTTTTGCTCGGGGGCTCATCTTTTCATACGGGCCATTGCACAGTTTGCAAGCCTTGTGTACTTTTCTTCTTCTCTCCCCCACCCCCCCCCCCCCCTTTTTATTTTATTTTTTGTGCTTGCTTCGCTTTTTAATATTTAATTTAAATGATTTTTATTAAATTTTTTTTTTTACACTTCAAAAAAATGCAGTTGTAGCTCACGGACCTTTTGCCTAATGTGCAATATTTTTATTTATTTTTTTATTTTAAACCAAACTGTCCCCGATCTCTAGGGATCACAATTAAACCCATTACCGCAGCTGGGAGCAATGACAGTGCACCGACGTGTCAATAAGGGACTCATTTGATGTCATTCTAAGCTTCTTCCTGCTCACAGCGCTTTTTTTGCACTTGGTATATTTGCAGGTTCAGTAGCAGCAAACTTCATTGTTTTTAATTGGATGAAATGTTTGTATTGATCATCTCTGACACATCACCTTTAACCTTTTTGGCCTCCAGCATCTCCTGCTGAGCTCTGTCTACCTCTGACCATTGTGCGGTGTGAGCACAGCTGCCAGGGATAATGTTGGGTTTATGTGACACGCAGGTGACAGCGAGAACCCCTCCGGCTTGTCCTCGTACCTGCTGATCGGAGCAAATATTTAGCAAGCTGTGTGTGCTTTGGTAGCTTGCTTTTTGGCGTTCTGTTATTGTGTTTTATTTTAGGCAGTGGACAGTTAAAGTGGACTTGTTAAAATAAACCTGTCAAGACTGATATGGGAGCTGCCAGTCTGAAGATGTGAGTCAGTAAAGGAGTGTGATTGATATAAAGTTTACATACCCTGGCAGAATTTATGATTTCTTGGCCATTTTTCAGAGAATATGAATAACACAAACCTTTTCTTTCACTCGTGGTTAGTGTTTGGCTGAAGCCATTTATTATCAACTGTGTTTACTCTTTTTAAAGTGGTTGTAAACCCACTTTTTTTTTTGCCAACCTGTAAAAGAACGGCATAATGAGCTAGTATGACTAGCATAATAGCTCATTATGTACCACTTACCTTAGATCGGGGCCCCCGAGGCAGTCCGCGTCCCTCTGTCCAGCCGCAGACATCACTGCGGCGATAGCCGGAATGTTACTTCCGGCTATCGCCGCACCAGCCAATCGCAGCGCGCTGTGATTGGCCGGAGCGGCGGAGACGTCATGCTGCGCATGCGCGCGGGAGGCGTCCCATTCGGCTACGCCCAGTGATTGCTGGGAAGTAGCCGAGTTTGTGAATGGGATTAACCCCATGAATGCGCCGTTGTCTACGGCGCGCATGCGCCGTAGACAGCGGCGCCTGTCATTTTAGTAAATATCTCCTAAACCGTGTAGGTTTAGGAGATATTTCTTGCACCTACAGGTAAGCCTTAATCTAGGCTTACCTGTAGGTGCAAGTTGAAAAAGTGGGTTTACAACCACTTTAAATCATAATCCCAACTAGGGCCGAAACAACTAATCGATTATGAAATTAATCGATTACTATTTTCATAATCGATTAATCGGCCAGTAACATAATGGGGTTAAAAAAAAAAAAATTAGCCCTTTTATAGTACAAAAAGAGCAAATCTCTATTGTAAATATTACTTTCTCTGTTCCACAGTAAAAAAATGAACCCCTTACAGTAGCGATTATTTGCTCTTTTTGTACTATAAAGGGCCTGGTTCACACCTATGCGTTTTTTGCAGAAACACACTACAGTTCATTTACATGGTTTCCTATGGAACACTTTCACATCTATGCTTTTTTCAGCTGCTGCGTATTAAGAAAGTGTCAAGGACTTTTTTCAACACAAAACTATGCTTTTTTTGGTTCAATATACTTCAGTGGAGAAGCTGCAGAAAAACATGTAATGCGTTTTTGCAAAAATTTGTGTTTTTTAATCTGCCCAACAACAAAATGGCCAAAAAAAATGCAAACGCGCAAATTGCAGCAAAATCACGTGCGCAAAAATCAAAATGCACAGCAAAACATACTGCAGAAACACATGAAAAGCAAACTGCATAGGTGTGTGTACTGAGCCTTATGCTGGCCACATGGATCGAATTTTCAGACCAGAATATTAATGCAAAAAATCTTTGTACATTCGCTGAATGAAAGAATGTTGTTTGAAATTTTCACTTGCTTTTAACATTCAGTTTTAAAATGAATGTAATTTGTGAACAAAAACCACATACACTGTCTGAAAATTCCTTTCGCCAAGAAGTTTTCTATTATTTCTACTAATGATATTTACCAGATTCACCCTCTAACTGTAGTATATACAGTATATCTAATCTGTCAGTTATTCTCAAAGAGGATTAGAGATTTTGCTCCCTAACCATATAGTTGCTTTAGTTATATTTACCACTGCATAGAGATATTTTAAGAATAAATTGCCTTTTTTTTAAACTTTACATATTAACTGAATTATGCACCACACTTTTTTTAAGGTAATTAATCATCGGCCAACTAATCGATTATGAAAATAATCGTTAGTTGCAGCCCTAATCCCAACAGAAACTACCCAAATGACCCTGATCAAAAGTTTACATACCCCAGTTCTTAATACCGTGTATTGCCCCCTTTAACATCAATGATAGCTTGAAATCTTTTGTGGTATTTGTGGATGAGGCTCTTTATCTTCTCAGATGGTAAAGCTGCCCATTCCTCTTTGAAGTTCCTGTAAAATTCTTGGGCTGTGTTGCATGAACGACACGTTTTGAGATCTCCCCAGAGTGGCTCAATGATATTGAGGTCAGGAGACTGAGATGGCCACTCCAGAACTTTCACTTTATTCTGCTGTTGCCAATGACAGGTCGTCTTGTGTTTTGGATGATTGTCATGTTGGAATGTCCAAGTATGTCCCATGCGCAGCTTCCTGGCTGATGAATGCAAATATCCCCCCAGTATTTTTTGATAACATACTGCATCCGTCTTGCCATCAATTTTTGACCAAATTTCCTGTGTCTTTGTAGCTCACACATCCCCAAAACATCAGCGACCCACCTCCCATGTTTCACAGTAGGAATGGTGTACCTTTCATCATAGGCCTCGTTGTCTCCTCTCCAAATGTAGCATTTTATGGTTGTGGCCAAAAAGCTAAATTACTCTTTCGTCCATGGACCGACACAGCTTCTCTATTGACAAAGTGGGTATTATCCGTTAATTAGGAGTGACTAGGCAGAAAAACTTGTAAAAAGTGTTGCATCACACCTTCTACAGTACCGCCCAGGGGGCGGACCCTCTGGGTATACCCTCTCAGTCTGCACATCGCAGATCAGTTTTTTTTCTGTCTAGCAAGGAGTAGGACATGGCTCCCTTCGGGCTCATTGGTCCGGGGAAAAAAGATATATATATATATATATTTTAATTTTTTTGCTACATTTGTTGTTTCCTGCGATCTTCGATCAACTGCCGACTGGGTGACAGGCTGGATCCTCGATCCTTGTAGTCTCCCCAGTTTCGGCCATCGAGCGTGTGCCGACCCTAGCTACGCGCTGGGTTTTCCACGACATGCCCGTCGCTCCACGGGTGGCCGGTGAGCCTACGCTCCAGGGCCTGCATCGGACCGCTCAGCTTCGGCTGACCTTACGGCCGAGTCGCAGCAGCCTGGCCGGTGAGCTTACGCTCCAAGGCTTGCATCGGACCGCTCAGCTTCGGCTGACCTTACGGCCGAGTCGCAGCAGCCTGTCCGGTGAGCGTCATGCTCCAGGGCATACATATGATCGTCCCTTCTGGGTCGAATCACAGCATGCCTGGCCAACAGTCACCTTCCGTGCGCGGACGATGATCTGTTTGGAATGTCTTCCAGCAGAATACATGCAGGATAGGTAAGTAAAACTCCCCTGCCTCGGCTGGGTGATTTAGCTGGACATTCCTGGAGAGATCAAGTAAGTGGTTGTGGCCCCTTTCTTCCCTCTCTCCCTGCCTTTCCCTCCTCCCTGGGCTTCTAGCTAAAGGTTGCTGGGTGCTGGGGGTCACCTAGGGGGTCCCACTGGAGCAGGGCTGGCTGTAACTAACATTTAAAAGAAATGTCATTTTTGCTTACCTGTGTTTCTGTGTCTCCATGCTGTCGGCGGCCATTTTGAGGTGGTCCATGCCAAGTTTGGCCTCTTGTAACTGCCTGGCGGCCATCTTCCTGTAGTTCGGCCACACCCACTGGCCCCTATCAGGTGATCGGCGGCCATGTTTGTCCACCCTGTATGCAGATATTGCCGTTCGGCGGCCATCTTTTTTGTGGGCTATGGCTGCCTGACCTCTATCTTCTGTCGGCGGCCATTTTCTTAGAGCCCACATTATCTTCCATACAGACGGTTTTGGCAACCATTTTGCGAGAGCCTCCGGCCTCTAGGGTGCATTACACTGGCGCGAAAATTCACACAGGAAGTGCTGATAAAAGAAGCAGACTGACACAGCAGCAAGGGGACAGCATCATAGGCGCAGCATAGCAGTACCTATCCAGGGTGGTGAGTCCTCTGGGTGACCCAGCATCTCTGCAGCGCAGGAGGGTGGCCTATTGATATCTTGCCTGGAGCCCTGTGAGTGTCAGCGTGTGGTCAGCATGGCATCTGAGCCAGATGTCTTCTCCCCTGAAACACCAGATTTAGCAGCTGGTGTCCCTGAGGTGTCTATGGACGCTATGTCGGCAATCCTAGAGGCGTTTGCTGCCAGGGTGGAAGCAGCACACGGGAATACAGGGGGTAGTAAACGCCCCATCCCCTGCAAGCTTCTGGGGATAATTCTGGTGCAGAACCAGGTCCAGCTATGGCTCGGGGCCCAGATTCTGACGCACCAGAGACTGCAGACCGTGACCGGACAGTGAGAATGACTCAAAGTCCAGGTCAGTACGCGAGACGGCTTTGGTATCTGACCTTATTACTGCAGTGCGGGATATGCTAAAATTGGAAAATACTGCAGAAGCAGCAGAGACTCCGGTCCACTTGGGTTTCATAGACCTGCCCGCACTGCTAAGGTGTTCCCTTGTGTGTCTTTTGATAAACTCTTATACAAGGAATGGGAGAACCCACTGAGGGTCTTTACAGCCCCAAAGAGGTTTGCGGTACGGTACCCCTTTTGAGGAGAGTTTTCTGAAGAAATGGACCTCTCCCCCCGATAGTGGACCCTCCGGTGTCCAGACTTAATAGAGCCACCACAATTCCTGTAGAAGGGGCTCCTGTTTTCTAGGACCCTGTGGATAAGAAGGCTGAAGCACTCGCTTGCTACCTATACTCAGTGGTAGGCTCGGCAGTACGCCCGGCATTGGCGGGGGCCCTAGTGTCTCACACACTTACTGAATGGGCAAGATTGCTACTCCAGGGGTTAAGGAGCGAGATGCTCCTCCTGATGAGATAACATTGGCCGACCTGTTGGTCCAGGGCCTTAGGTTTGTCTGCGAGTCAGACATGAATACTATTCCCCTGCTGTCTAAAACTTCGGTTTATGCAGTAGCAATACGCCACCTGATCTGGCTAAAAGGCTGGTCTGCGGACCAGACTTCCAAGAAAGCCCTGTTGGATCTGCCTTTTAAGGGCGACAGACTTTTTGGGGCTTCTCTGGATGACATCATCAAGGATGCCACAGGAAGTAAAAGCACTTTGCTTCCCCAAATTAGCAAGGGTAAGGGGCCACGCCAAGGGCAAGGGCCCTCCTTTACTGCACACAAGTGGTTTTTTCGTCCCCCTAGGGCGACAGGGAAAAGACCCCAGGCCGATAAAGCGCCTGCCCAAGGACAAAAGCGTCCCTGGTCCCGCATACCCAATAAGCCTGCGGACAAATTTGCGTCCGCATGAAGGTCCACCCCCACCCAGCTCTCGGGTGGGGAGACGTCTTCGCAAATTCGCGATTCAGTGGACAGCACTAATCTCCGACAGGTGTGTTTGCGAAGTAATCTCCTCAGGCTACAAGATAGTTTCTCTCTTGTCCACCGGACAGATTCAACACCTCCAATCTCCAGCTACTACCGACCCGTCGGGAGGCCCTGTATGGGGCGGTCCAGGGTCTACTGGAACGCGGGGTAGTTATTCCAGTTCCAGAACTGGAACGGGGTTTTTACTCAAATCTGTTCATTGTGCCGAAGAAGGAGGGGGTTCGTCCAAGCTTGGATCTCAGAGCCCTCAATTGCTTTGTGAAGGTACAAAGTTTTCGGATGGAGTCGGTTCGATCTGTAGTCACGGCTCTCCATCCGGGGGACTTTCTGGCCTCCTTGGACATCAAGGACGCATACCTGCATGTCCCCATATACTCCAGACACCAGAGGTTTCTGCGATTTGCTATCGGGAAGAACCACTACCAGTTTGTGGCCCTCCCGTTTGGCCTTGCCTCAGCACCCAGGACGTTCACCAAGGTGCTCGCTCCGATTCTGGCACTTCTAAGACAGCGGGGTATCGCTATCACAGGTTACTTGGACGACCTTCTGCTGAAGGGCCCTTCAAGCTCAGAATTAGAGGTAAGCGTGTCCATTACCTGTCAGACTCTTCGAGACTGTGGTTGGATACTAAACACGCAAAAGTCAGTATTGGTGCCCACTCAACGCCTAGTGTACCTGGGGTTGATTCTGGATTCCTCAGAGGCAAAGGTATTCCTCCCTGTGGAGAAGTTGCAGACCCTCCGGGCTGCAGTACGGCAGCTGACTTCCAGGAATTGGCCGTCACTCCGTTTTTGCATGCGAGTGTTGGGCCTCATGGTAGCCTCCTTCGAGGCGGTCCCATATGCTCAATACCACACTCGAGTGTTACAGAGGGAAGTTCTGTCCAGATGGAACAGATGCCCTTCATCTCTGGATTATCAAATCCGAGTGAGCCACCTAGTCAGGAGATCCCTGGTATGGTGGCTGACAGCACCGGCTCTAATGGCCGGGAAGTCATTTCTTCCGGTTTACTGGATAGTGATCACGACGGACGCCAGCCTTACAGGTTGGGGGGGAGTCTGGGGTGTCCAGTCGGCGCAAGGTCGCTGGACCCCAGAGGAAGCCCTCCTGCCGATCAATGTCCTGGAGATCCGGGCGAGCAAGCTGTGCCTCTTCAAATGGTCTCAGAGACTGCAAGGGCGTCCAGTCAGGATCCAGTCAGACAACGCCACAGCAGTGGCATATGTCAATCATCAAGGAGGAACAAGAAGCTCAGCTGCAGCATCGGAGATCGCTCGCATCCTGAAGTGGGCAGAGAGGAGCGTACCGGCACTGTCGGCCGTGTACATTCCGGGTGTGGAAAACTGGCAGGCGGACTACCTGAGCCGCCAGATGCTGGACCAGGGAGAATGGTCCTTACACCCGGAGGTGTTCCAACTCCTCTGCCAAAGATGGGGCACACCAGACGTAGATCTTCTGGCTTCCCGACTCAATCGGAAGGTATTGAGGTTTGTGGCCCGGTCAAGAGACCCATGGGCAGACGCAACGGACGCGTTGGTAGCATTGTGGGGCCAGTATCGGCTAATCTATGCCTTCCCTCCCTTAAGGCTTCTTCCTCTTCTGCTCCGCAGAGTGGAGGCAGAGGGAATTCCAATGATCCTAATCGCTCCAGATTGGCCTCAGCGTCCTTGGTACGCCGATCTAGTACGTCTGGTAGCAGACGTCCCCTGGCGCCTACCACTACGGAAGGACCTGCTGTCGCAAGGTCCCATATTCCATCCTGCTTTACAGTCATTGGCTTTAACGGCATGGCTGTTGAGAACCAGGTACTGAGAGACCGGGGCCTGTCAGACTCAGTCATTTCTACTATGAGAAGTGCTCGGAAACCGTCCTCTAGGAAGGTCTATCACCGCACTTGGAGGGCCTACATCTCCATGTGTGAGGAAATGAAATGGCATCCGCGTACCTATTTGGTTTCCAGAATCCTGCTGTTTTTACAGCATGGGGTAGACCAAAGGCTTGCCCTAAGTACGATTAAGGGACAGATATCTGCCCTGGCTGTCTTTTTTCAGCGACCCCTGGCGACTCACTCTCTCGTGAGTACATTTGTGCAGGGGGTTCGACATGTGGCCCCTCCGGTCCGCCCCCCGTTACCTCCGTGGGACTTGAACCTGGTCCTCTCGGTGCTTCAGAAGGCACCGTTTGAGAATATTAGAGATATTCCCCTGTTGACACTTTCTCAGAAGGTGGTCTTTTTGGTGGCTGTTACGTCAGTTAGACGAGTCTCTGAGCTGGCAGCCTTGTCCTGCAAGGCTCCCTATTTGATTTTCCACAAGGATAAGGTGGTGCTGCGGCCGCAGCCTTCCTTTCTTCCGAAGGTCGTTTCGGCTTTTCATCTCAACGAAGACATTGTACTTCCATCCTTGTGTCCTCAGCCGTCGAATCCTAAGGAGTCGGCGTTGCATTCCTTGGACGTTGTCCGAGCTTTGAGAGTATACATATCTGCTACTTCCCTGTTCCGGAAGTCAGACTCACTGTTTGTTTCGGTGGCTGGTCCCAAGAAGGGCCAAGCAGTCTCATCGGCCACCATCTCTAGGTGGATCCGACAGATAGTAATCCAGGCTTACGCCTTAAAGGGTCAGGCGCCCCCCTTTCCTGTCACGGCGCATTCGACCAGGGCAATAGGTGCCTCTTGGGCTTTCCGACATCAAGCGTCTGTTTCCCAACTATGTAAAGCGGCGACTTGGTCGTCCGCTCACACTTTCACAAAATTCTACAAAGTTGATGTAGGTGCATCTTCGGATGCCTCTTTCGGCCGCAAGGTTTTGCAGGCGGCTGTTTAGAGTTGCAACTCCTCCGTTGGAGGAGTGCTGTTTTGTGTTTTGGGGTGAAGTTTGTTTTTATGCTGTTACCACCCCTCGTTTTTTTCTCTGACACTGCTTTGGGACGTCCCACTTTGTCAATAGAGAAGCTGTGTCGGTCCATGGACGAAAGAGTAAATAGGATTTTTTACTCACCGTAAAATCCTTTTCTCTGAGTCCATGGACCGACACAGCACCCACCCCTCCTTTTAAGTTTGTACTGCTTTTTGACGAACTGATCTGCGATGTGCAGACTGAGAGGGTATACCCAGAGGGTCCGCCCCCTGGGCGGTACTGTAGAAGGTGTGATGCAACACTTTTTACAAGTTTTTCTGCCTAGTCACTCCTAATTAACGGATAATACCCACTTTGTCAATAGAGAAGCTGTGTCGGTCCATGGACTCAGAGAAAAGGATTTTACGGTGAGTAAAAAATCCTATTTTTGGTCTCATCACTCCAAATCACTTTGTGCCAGAAGGTTTGAGTTTTGTCTCTGTGCTGTTTGGTGTATTGTAAGTGGGATAATTTGGCATTTGCATAGTAATGACTTTCTTCTGGCCACTCGACCATGCAGCCCATCTTTCTTCAAGTGCCTCCTTATTGTGTATCATGAAACAGTCACACCACATGTTTTCAGAGAGTCCTGTATTTCACCTAAAGTTATTTGTGGGTTTTTCTTTGCATCCCGAACAATTTTTTTCCTGGCAGTTGTGGCTGAAATTTTTAGTTGGTCTACCTGACCGTGGTTTTGGTTTCAACAGAACCCCTCATTTTCCACTTCTTGATTGGAGTTTGAACACTGCTGATTGGCATTCTCAATTCCTTGGATGTCTTTTTATATCCCTTTCCTGTTTTATACCGTTCAATTACCTTTTCCCGCAGATCCTTTGACAATTCTTTTTGTTTTCCTCATGACTCAGAATCCAGAAACATCAGTGCAGCACTGGATGAAAGATGCAAGTGTCTGTCAGGAGTCCAGAAACTCATTGACCTTTTACGCACACGCACACGCACACGCACACGCACACACACACACACACACACACCAAGCAAACAGATCACAGGTGAGGATGGTTACCTTTTTAATAGCCATTCAAACCCCTTTTGTGTCAACTTGTTTGTATGTTATCAGGCCAAAATCACCAGGGTATGTAAACTTTTGATCAGGGTCATTTGGGTAATTTCTGTTGCCATTATTATTTAAAAAGAGTAAACACAGTTGATTGATTGTGTGTGTGTGTGTGTATGTGTGTATATATATATATATATATATATATATATATATATATATATATATATATATATATATATATATATATATAGAGAGAGGGAGAGAGAGAGAGATTTGGACCCCTTGGATTGCAAGCTCTTTAGGAAAGTGGCCAATGTGAATGTACAGTATGTCATGCGCTGCATACATTGTTGACCTTTTTCCCCCATCTTCAGATCTCGGGCCCCTAATTCTCCTTTTTAATTTAAAACCATTTGATCCGTAGATTGGGTTAAGCGCTTCATTATCCAGCCAGATGTTTGTGGAATGGAGCGCCAGCGCTGGAATCCACCTGTATACGCAGAACATCCGGTTATTAGTATTATAAAGGATTACCAGGCAGACGGATGCAGAGGAAAACGGAGAACAAAGATTAGTGGTTGTGCCAAGAAACTTGGCCTAATCTCCTGTTCTCCTTCTCCAGTCTTATCTCGCCGCCATCTAGCCTGGGAAACTGCGGGACTTTGGTGTCCGGTGCTGGGAGTACGACTTCTCGCTCAGTGCGCTCTTTGTATCGGAAATGGCTGCACTGTTATTGTCACAGTAATCACATCCGTTGCAGTTAAAAAAATAAAAAAAAAAAAAAAAAAAAAATCACCATTAAAATCAGTATATGTGAGCTGCTTTATCTGCCAAGATATAAATGCCGATCAGCCATAACATTATGACCACTGTGGAAAGTGATAAACATTCATTATTTTGTTACAATGGCACCTGAAAATGGGTGGGATATATTAAACGACAAGTAAACATGTTGTCCCTGAAGTTGATTTGTTGAAAGCAGAAAAATGGGCAAGTGTGAGGATTTGAATGACTTTGATAAGGGGGAAAAAAATTGCAATGACCAGACTGGGTCAGAGCAACTCCAAAACTGCAGCTCTTGTTGGATGTTCTTAGTCTGCAGTGGTCAGGACCAACCAAAAGTGGTCCAAGGAAGGAAAAACCGCAAACCAGGCAGTGACAGTGTCCTAGGTGGCCAAGGCTCACCGATGCACGTGGGGAGTGAAGGCTGGCCTGTGTAGTCCAATCCAATAGATCTACTGGAGATCAAATTGCTGAAAGAGTTAATAGTTCAGATTAGGTGTCAGAACACACAGCACATCGCAGTTTGTTGTGTAGCTGCAGACCAGTCGGGGTGCCCTAGCTGACCCGTGTCCACAATGGGCACATGAGCATCAGAACTGGACTACAGAGCAAAGGAAGGAGGTGCCTTTTGAGGGGTTGACCTCCAAATTCTCCAGATCTCAATCCAATTTAGCATCTGTGGGATGTGCTGGAAAAACAAGTCTGATCCATGGAGGTCGCCGCACCTCAACTTACAGGACATATGCCGCGTACACACGATCGGTGTTCCTGTCGGAAAAACCTTGGATGGTGGTTTTTCTGACGGAATTCCGCTCAAGCTTGTCTTGCATACACACGGTCACACCAAATTCCGCCTGTCAAGAACGCAGTGACGTACAACACTACAACGAGCCGAGAAAAATTAAGTTCACTGATTCAGAGTATGCGTCAAATTGATTCCGAGCACGCGTGTTTTTTTGCGCGTCGGAATCGCATACAGACTAACAGTTTTTCCGCTAGGAAAATGGAGAACCTGCTCTCAAACTTTTGCTGGCGGGAATTTTGACAGAAAAAGTCAGATGGAGCATACATACGGGCGGAATTCCTGTCCAAAAGCTCCCATCTGACTTTTTCCAACGGGAAAACTGATCGTGTGTACACGGCATTAGTGTTGCTAAACCCACAACCATAAAATCTGTAAAGCATGCTTGTTATACTCACTGTGGAATCCTCTGCATTGTGTAAAAAGGGTGTTTGATCCGGTCTTCTCTGATCCTCCCCTCCTTCCACAGTCCCCAAACCATCTCCTGATAGAACCGAGGCTAGGGGACAAGCTGCACATGCTCAGTTTGGTGTGCATTGCTAGAAGTGTTTGTGTTTTTTTTTTTTTTTTTCTTTTCTCTTGTGCGGGTGCATGTGATCAGTATAGAGCCAATCAGCACTGTCTAGACAGAGGGTCAGTAGTCCTGTAGCCTTATAGGACAGTTGCAGAATGATAGCTCCTACAAGCTTTAACCAGACACTAATAGAAATCACAAGACTGCTATATACTGCTGAGAAACGGTATTTAGCAGTTTATTTATGCTAAAATGATTGCATTTCCATGTTCTGTGGGAGATCAGATATAGTGTATGCAGGCTCCTGGGTTTAGTAACACTTTAAAGGATCTGCTACTGATGGTTTGGTGCCAGATATAACAACATGGAGGTTTAGTGGAGTCCACGCCTCAATGGGTCAGGGCTGCTTTGGTGGCAAAAAGGGACCTAAAGCTGTACAGTGGGGTGGTAGCCCATAAGAATGTATACATTTCTTCTAGCAGGTTTAGCAGTTGCAGTATGTAGGTTTTTTATCTAGTATTTAGCGGTGTGAATGGAGTTCCCCTTAAAGGTCTGTTTCTTTATCATCCAGAGAGGGTCAAAGTCTGAGCCGGCAGCTGGTTCCTGTTGGTTATTTTTCTCATAGATAATTGTGTGTATATAACCTGCAACTCCTGCCAATCTCTCACCTCCACTGGCCACGTTTCCAGGAGAACCTTTGCTCTGTGCTGCAATAGTGGACCTTGTGGGATTCACTTACATTAGTTGTGTAGTCAAAAGAAATGGTATGATGTTTAGTTTTACTGTTAAATGTGTTTTTCAGATGGCCTTTTTTTTTTCCCCCCTCAATGTAAACCTGGGAATTTTACACTCTGCATATCCTGAAAAGATGATTATGTGCTGCATATGTTGTTTCCATGTCAAAACGATCAGCAGATTCAGAGGTACAGGCAGCTGAACGTTGTATGTAAATCTTGACTTTATCTGTAAATGTTAAAGAGGTTGTAAACCCTCGAGGTTTGCATTCCATGCATGAAGGTGAAAAACCTTCTGTGATGCAGCAGCCCCCCTTTTACTTTCCTGAACCCTGTCTTTCCAGTGCCGGGGATGAGCAAACCCGCTCCAGCCGGTGTCTCGGGTCCTGATTGGATAGATTAATAGCAGCCATTGGCTCACGCTGCTGTCAATCAAATCCAATGACGCGGGGGGGGGGCGTCTGTGTCAATGGACGCAGGACACGGGAGCGTGCCCGCACGAGTGCCCCGTGGGAGAGCGGCTCTCCAACAGGACACTTGAGAAGAGGAGGAGCCAGAAGCGCCGCTGAGGGACACCAGAAGAGGAGGATTGGGGCCACTCTGTGCAAAACCAACAGCACAGAGGAGGTAAATATAACATGTATGTTTTAAAAAATATCCTTAAAGTGGTTGAAAAGGCTCAAGGTGTTTTTTTTTTTTGTTTTTTTTTGCCATCTGTGTCCCAATGCAAATTAAGGGAATCATTTCGGCACTCCCCAGATAACCAGGACTAGTGTCCTCATTGGAAGATTTCCCCTCTATTCTCTGGTGACAACCCAAAATGTGGGATTTTCTTTCACTTTCTATAATAATAGTAAACAGGACAAATAGAGAGGCGAACTCTCCTTTAACGGGGGCACAGATGGCAATAAAAACTGACAAACGTTCTAATCCCTTTGTACCAAACTGGAATTTATTTATTTTTCCGCCTTTTAGTTATACTTTTATTTTTTTGAAATATATGATATTTAGGGATTTATTTATTAATTTTTTTCATTGCTTTTTGGGATAGCCATGCTTTCCTTTTGTCACTTTGACAACCGTCATTAATGGAGGATATTTTTGATTGGCGTACCTGATTGGTGTGAATGGTTATTGCATATTCCTGGCACCTATGACAGAGTACAATCCAATGGCTGTGTAATCTGCAGTGTTTTGTTTTGTTTGACAAATTAAACATCAGTAAGCCCTGAACATGCAATTAATGGCCACAAATCATTCTGAGAGATCATTACTCAGGCTCTGCCTTTGATTGGGAATTGCAATTGCCATGAAGTACTGGCTAGCCAATCCATTCTCCTCATTTATCACCGCTTGCTTTCCTGGTTGCCTCTCATCCAGTGGCTCCCCTCGATGAGGGAATTTTAAGTGTGTTGCTTTCACATAGCCAAGCGCTTCCATGGAATAATATACAGTTTAATGGGAAAATATGGTAATTTTTAACATATATTTTCTTTAATTAGGCCTAAAAAAAAAAGTATTGAAATACCGTATATACTCGAGTATAAGCCGAGGTACCTAATGTTGCCTCAAAAAACTGGGAAAACTTACTGACTCGAGTATAAGCCGATGGTCATCCTTACTGCTCCTATCCTCACTGTTCTCCTATCCTCACTGTTCTCCTATCCTCACTGTTCTCCTATCCTCACTGTTCTCCTATCCTCACTGTTCCCCTATCCTCACTGTTCCCCTATCCTCACTGTTCTCCTATCCTCACTGTTCTCCTATCCTCACTGTTCCCCTATCCTCACTGTTCCCCTATCCTCACTGTTCCCCTATCCTCACTGTTCTCCTATCCTCACTGTTCCCCTATCCTCACTGTTCCCCTATCCTCACTGTTCCCCTATCCTCACTGTTCTCCTATCCTCACTGTTCTCCTATCCTCACTGTTCTCCTATCCTCACTGTTCTCCTATCCTCACTGTTCTCCTATCCTCACTGTTCTCCTATCCTCACTGTTCTCCTATCCTCACTGTTCTCCTATCCTCACTGTTCCCCTATCCTCACTGTTCCCCTATCCTCACTGTTCCCCTATCCTCACTGTTCTCCTATCCTCACTGTTCTCCTATCCTCACTGTTCTCCTATCCTCACTGTTCTCCTATCCTCACTGTTCCCTATCCTCACTGTTCTCCTATCCTCACTGTTCTCCTATCCTCACTGTTCTCCTATCCTCACTGTTCTCCTATCCTCACTGTTCCCTAGCTCGCTATTTTACATTGTAAATCGTACCTGTAAAGAAGTTGCGGCTGCGGCGTCCATCGTTCGAATTTCGCGGTCTCTTCCTGTTCCTTCCGTGATAGGCGATTCTCATCAGACACTCTCCGCCTATCACGATCATTCTCTCATCCTCAGTTTCCCAGCAGACACTGTGTTGGGTGTTCCGCCAATCAGACGTCTGCTGGGAAACTGAGGATGAGAGAATGATCGTGATAGGCGGAGAGTGTCTGATGAGAATCGCCTATCACGGAAGGAACATGAAGAGACCACGGAATTCGAACGATGGACGCCGCAGCCGCAACGTCTTTACAGGTACTATTTTCAATGTAAAAAATTTCGCTGGCTCGAGTATAAGCCGAAGGGGGGGGGGGGGGACTTTCAGACCAAAAAAAGGGCTGAAAATCTCGGCTTATACTCGAGTATATACGGTAATTTTTTTTAGGTCTGCAGGGGGAGCTTTTTCCAATAATTCCATTCCTCCTGTTGGAAAAACGCACTACGTTTCGGAGGACCCAACTCCTTTGTCAAGTGTGTCCTGGAAGAAAATGAACCGGCTTTTAAACCGGCGGGTGACCGCAGGATTAGGAACAGCGGCATACTAGCAGAGTAGTTAGAGTGTGACAGCAGGACCCATTTTTTAATAATAATATATATAATTTTTTTTTTTTTAATATATTATGTGTGTGTTTATACAGTAGGGACAGAGCATGAGAAATATAATTTATATATAATATATATTCTTAATCCTCATCCATATAGACATCAGTAATAGTACAAATTATTTCAAAAATATATATTAAAAAAATTATATTTTTATTGAAAATTAATAGAATATTACATAACTGACATCATTTTTAGAATAACCTAAAAATGGTTTCAGAAGTGTGATATATGTGTGTGTGTGTGTGTGTGTAATAGATAGATAGATATATTTATTTATTTATCTATCTATCTATCTATATCTAATTTAAATTCCTAATTCTGCTGTCATCCGCCAGTTCATTAGTTAAATTCCTTCCCAGGCACACTCGACAAAGGAGGTGGGTCCTCCGAGACATAGTGCCTGCCTATATCCTGATCTCAGTCGGTATCCCAGAGTGAGAAGGAGGGTTTTAGATGGTACGGTGTCTCCCTGTTTTGGAGGGTCCAGCTTCAGTGGCTTGGCTCTCTGTTACTTTGCCTGCTCAGTGTATGGAGTTATCCTTCTACTCAGGAAGCTTCTGGTTCTCTGCCCTGATTTAAAGTGTTACTAAACCCAGGACCCTGCGTTCACTATATCTCTGGTCTCCCACAGTACACAGAACATTGGAAATGTAAATATTAACTGCTAAATATCCTTCTTTTCTTTTTTTTTTAATCAGCAGTATATAGCAGTCTTGTAACTTCTATCAGTGTCTGGTTAAAGCTTGTAGGATGAGTTTTTTTCCTTCTGCTTTGACTGCCCTATGAGGTTGCAGGACCCTGACCCTCTGTCTGGACAGTGCTGATTGGCCCTACGCCAATCGCATGCACCCTCCCAAGAAAGAAAAAAAATTGTCTAGCAATACACACCAAACAGCTTGTCCCCTAGCCTCTGTTCTATCAGGAGATGGATTGGGACTGTGGAAGAAGGGGAGGATCGGATAAGACAGGATCAAACAGCCTTTTTACACAATGCGGAGGATTAACCCCTTAGGTTCCACAGTGAGTAGAACAAGCATGCTTTACTGCATACAGACTGATTTTACTGTTGTGGCTTTAGTAACCCTTTAAAGAGGAGCTCTAAACTTTTTTGTGTTTATTAAAAGTCGGCAGCTACAAAAAGTGTAGCTGCTGACTTTTAATAAACACACACTCTCCTGTCCCAAGATCCAGCGATGTGGCTGCCCGAATCCTCGATTTTCTCTTCCTCTCCTCTCGCTGGCATTACAACTATGGGCACCCGGCTGTGAGAGGTTTATAGCCGGGTGCACACTGTGCATGCGCGAGTTGCGCTGCGCCCCCTGAATGATCGGGTAATCTTCTGAGACCTGTGACGTTCCCCAGAAGATTGTGGGGAGGGATGGAGAGAGGAGAAATTCTGCTCTGATCACTTAGGCCACCGCCCCTTCAACTTTCCCTTAACCACATGCCGACCGGGCCATAGCCAAAATATCCGTGACCGCCGGGTCTGATAGCGGCTGTCAAATGACAGAGTGATCACTTGTAAACAAACCGGCGTCATGGCATGACGCCGGTTCCTCTCTGTACTGATTGGTACAGTGTGAGAGGAGAGGGGAAAGATCGTTTGCAGCAGCGCTGTGGGCGGGATCTGTAGTGCCCACAGCGCTGCTCAGTGCCCATTCCAGCCATGCCAATACTCTGCCATACTCATCCGTCCATCCATGCTCTGCCATACTCGCCCGTCCATCCATGCTCTGCCATACTCGCCCGTCCATCCATGCTCTGCCATACTCGCCCGTCCATCCATGCTCTGCCATACTCGCCCGTCCATCCATGCTCTGCCATACTCGCCCGTCCATCCATGCTCTGCCATACTCGCCCGTCCATCCATGCTCTGCCATACTCGCCCCCGTCCAGCCATTCTCTGCCATACTCGCCCCCGTCCAGCCATTCTCTGCCATACTCGCCCCCGTCCAGCCATTCTCTGCCATACTCGCCCCCGTCCAGCCATTCTCTGCCATACTCGCCCCCGTCCAGCCATTCTCTGCCATACTCGCCCCCGTCCAGCCATTCTCTGCCATACTCGCCCCCGTCCAGCCATTCTCTGCCATACTCGCCCCCGTCCAGCCATTCTCTGCCATACTCGCCCCCGTCCAGCCATTCTCTGCCATACTCGCCCCCGTCCAGCCATTCTCTGCCATACTCGCCCCCGTCCAGCCATTCTCTGCCATACTCGCCCCCGTCCAGCCATTCTCTGCCATACTCGCCCCCGTCCAGCCATTCTCTGCCATACTCGCCCCCGTCCAGCCATTCTCTGCCATACTCGCCCCCGTCCAGCCATTCTCTGCCATACTCGCCCCCGTCCAGCCATTCTCTGCCATACTCGCCCCCGTCCAGCCATTCTCTGCCATACTCGCCCCCGTCCAGCCATTCTCTGCCATACTCGCCCCCGTCCAGCCATTCTCTGCCATACTCGCCCCCGTCCAGCCATTCTCTGCCATACTCGCCCCCGTCCAGCCATTCTCTGCCATACTCGCCCCCGTCCAGCCATTCTCTGCCATACTCGCCCCCGTCCAGCCCTTCTCTGCCATACTCGCCCCCGTCCAGCCCTTCTCTGCCATACTCGCCCCCGTCCAGCCCTTCTCTGCCATACTCGCCCCCGTCCAGCCCTTCTCTGCCATACTCGCCCCCGTCCAGCCCTTCTCTGCCATACTCGCCCCCGTCCAGCCCTTCTCTGCCATACTCGCCCCCGTCCAGCCCTTCTCTGCCATACTCGCCCCCGTCCAGCCCTTCTCTGCCATACTCGCCCCCGTCCAGCCCTTCTCTGCCATACTCGCCCCCGTCCAGCCCTTCTCTGCCATACTCGCCCCCGTCCAGCCCTTCTCTGCCATACTCGCCCCCGTCCAGCCCTTCTCTGCCATACTCGCCCCCGTCCAGCCCTTCTCTGCCATACTCGCCCCCGTCCAGCCCTTCTCTGCCATACTCGCCCCCGTCCAGCCCTTCTCTGCCATACTCGCCCCCGTCCAGCCCTTCTCTGCCATACTCGCCCCCGTCCAGCCATTCTCTGCCATACTCGCCCCCGTCCAGCCATCCCCGTCCAGCCATCCCCGCCATACCCAGCCATCCACATCCACGGCTCATCTATGCCACATCAGTTCGCATCATGCCACTACAGTGCCTCAAAGTGTAATTGGATAGTCAAATTGAAATTTATGCCCCTAGATCGCCTGCTGGTGCTCCCTGCTTGTTGGGCCTCTCTATGTGGCCACGCTTTGTAAACCTCTCACACATGTAGTATCGCCATACTCGGGAGTAATAGCAGAATGTATTTTGGGGTGTAATTTGTGGTATGCATATGCTGTGTGTGAGAAATAACCCGATAATGACAATTTTGTGAAAAAAAAAATCTTGATTTTGCTAAGAATTGTGGGAAAAAATTACAACTTTTAAAAGCCTCTTTCTTAATACCTTGGAATGTCTTCTTTCCAAAAAGGGGTCATTTGGGGGGTATTTGTACTTTCCTGGCATGTTAGGGTCTCAAGAAATTAGATAGGCCATCAGTACTTCAGGTGTGATCAATTTTCAGATATTGGCACCATAGCTTCCAGACTCTATAACTTTCTTACCGACCAAATATTATACACCTATTTTGATTATTTTTACCAAAGATATGCAGCAGTATAAATTTTGGCCAAAATTTATGAAGAAAAATTACTAATTTGCTAAATTTTAACAGAAACAACGACAATTTTATTTATTTTTATTTTTTTTACAGAATTTTCTGTATTTTTTGATTTATAGCGCAAAAAATAAAAAACCCAACGGTGATTTAATACCACCAAAAGAAAGCTCTATTTTTGTGTGGAAAAAAATACAAAAATTTCATATGGGTAGTGTTGCATGACTGAGTAATTGTCATTCAAAGTTTGAGAGCACCGAAAGCTGAAAATTTGGTCTGGTTAGGAAGGGGGTTTAAGTGACCAGTGGTTAAAGTGAGGATATTGTGCTTTATAAATAATGTAATCTGTTCTGTATGGGCTGTCTATGGTAACAATATTGACTTTAGTCTACTGACAGATTGACTTCTCAATATGAAATTGTGGCCTGCGCTTGATGGATGGTAATTGATGAATTACTATCGGTAATTGCTGTGTGTAGTGTAAGGTTAGTATGTGGTCAGGACCTCGTATAGTATTCAGTGCTTTCTCTCGCTGAGCATGTCACGAGTTCCCATTTCTTTTCTTTGGGGTTTTCAGTTAAAAGTCTAAAGCTGCACCCTAGGCAGGTGTGTAAATAGACCATTGAATTGCATATAAGGGAGCGGTTTTACCTTCTATCTAAGGGATATGGATTTCTGTCTTATCCAGTCCTGAGGTTTAAACAGCCCAGCCAGGCAATAGAGCCAGATTGGTGACCTGTTATTTTATTCTCCTGCACCAAGTAATACAGTCTGTTCTCCTCCCCCACCCCACGGTCTGGTCTGGTCTCCTCCGCCCACCCCACGGTCTGGTCTAGTCTCCTCCCACCCCACCCCACGGTCTGGTCTCCTCCCCCCCCCCCCCCACCCCACGGTCTGGTCTGGTCTCCTCCCCCCCCCCCCACCCCACGGTCTGGTCTCCTCCCCCCCCCCCCACCCCACGGTCTGGTCTCCTCCCCCACCCCCCCACCCCACGGTCTGGTCTGGTCTCCTCCCCCACCCCCCCACCCCACGGTCTGGTCTGGTCTCCTCCCCCCCCCCCCCCACCCCACGGTCTGGTCTGGTCTCCTCCGCCCCCACCCCACGGTCTGGTCTGGTCTCCTCCCCCCCCCCCCACCCCACGGTCTGGTCTGGTCTCCTCCCCCCCCCCACCCCACGGTCTGGTCTGGTCTCCCCCCCCACCCCACGGTCTGGTCTGGTCTCCTCCCCCCCCCCCCCCACCCCACGGTCTGGTCTGGTCTCCTCCCCCCCCCCCCCCCCCCCACCCCACGGTCTGGTCTGGTCTCCTCCCCCCCCCCCCACACCCCACGGTCTGGTCTGGTCTGGTCTCCTCCCCCCCCCCCACCCCACGGTCTGGTCTGGTCTCCTCCCCCCCCCCCACCCCACGGTCTGGTCTGGTCTCCTCCCCCCCCACCACCCCACGGTCTGGTCTGGTCTCCTCCCCCCCCACCACCCCACGGTCTGGTCTGGTCTCCTCCCCCCCCACCCCCCCACGGTCTGGTCTGGTCTCCTCCCCCCCCCACCCCACGGTCTGGTCTGGTCTCCTCCCCCCCCCACCCCACGGTCTGGTCTCCTCCCCCCCCCCCCACCGTCTGGTCTGGTCTCCTCCCCCCCCCCACCCCACGGTCTGGTCTGGTCTCCTCCCCCCCCCCCACCGTCTGGTCTGGTCTCCTCCCCCCCCCACCCCACCGTCTGGTCTGGTCTCCCCCCCCCCCCACCCCACGGTCTGGTCTGGTCTCCTCCCCCCCCCCCCCCCCACCCCACGGTCTGGTCTCCTCCCCCCCCCACCCTACGGTCTGGGATTGGTGAAGTGACATCAGAATGATGAGCTAAACTCTTTTCCTCTGCTCTCCATTTGCATGTTGCAGAGCCTGATTGGCTCAGAATAATATCCCTCCATCTCCGAGTCACGAATGGTGAATGGAATCAGATTATGTAACCTATATTTATTGCATTTGAATTCTGTTATTTTTATTTCAGCTTTAAGGGATATTTTTCTGCAGCTTTTCTATCTTGGCTGACCCTTCCTATCTGTACATTGCACCCCCTGAGGGGTAGGAGAGGCGACACAATTAAACCCACCCTGTTCCATCTTGTAGATCGCTAGACTTTTTTTTTGTTCCTCCGGTGTTGGCTGTGTGTTCAGAAATTACCTAATGTATATAATTATCATGGTTGTACAGTGATGCCATCATTTTAATTGCTGCTCATTGAGTTTAACCTTTATTGATTTAACCCTTCTTTTTTTTTTTTTTTTTTTTTGCTCGATGCTTTCTATGACTGTGTATGGGTAGAAAACCATTGCAAACAAGGCTTGGGGAGAAAAATGTCTCTTGAAACCAAAGTATTGTGTATTTTTGTTTTAAATCCAAGCCCCCCAAACTTCTGGTGTTTTCTGTTTTAATGTCAAATTTGTGCGGTTGCTGCTCCCCCCCCCCCCTTGTGTGTAGTCTGCTCCCCCCCCCCCCCCTTGTGTGTAGTCTGCTCCTCCCCCCCCCCCCCGTGTGTCATACCTCTGCAGTTTGGACCAGCTCAGGATTCAGTGCTTGCTTTCGCTGCTCTGTCTATGGATTAGCGGTGTCATCAATCAGTGTGATTTGGGGAAGTTATCTTCCTTGTGTGACAAGGAATCCCCCACCTCCTTGTAGTGCAGGTAAAGAAGGAAAAGCCTGTTTGCAGCCCAGCCTCTTAGCTCCCTTCTCTATACACACTGGAGTGAGTGTAGACAGGAAGCGCTTCTGGCTCCTCCTCCTCCTCCTCTTTGACCAATACCCCCATTAGCAAGCCGCTTGCTATGGGGGCATTGGTGCATGCTCACTCCCAAGCCTAGCTCCATGTGTCCATGAGAACCCCAACTCTTTCCTCCTCTGCTCGCTGGCTGTGATTGACAGCCGTGGGAGCCAATGGCTTCAACTGCAGTTTCTTAGCCAATGAGAAAGAGACCAAGGGCAGCCGAGGCTCCCATGCACATCGCTGGATCAAGAGGGGGCCCAGGTGAGTATTAGGGGGCTGTGGGGGGGGGAGCAGCACATAGCTTTTTCTATTCAAGAAGTAAAAAAAAAAAAAAACTCCTGCCTATTAGAACCACTTTAAAGAGGAATCCTGATATGAATATTTTATACATTGGTCCAAGCTGGACCAATGTAACTATGCATTTACCATACTCGGCCGAGGCCCCTGGAAGCTGAAAACCAATAAAGTAGACACCGCTCCTATAGTGATCTCCATGTATTTGCTGTGCAGCCTAATGCATTCTGAACACAGGAGGTCAGTAGTTCAGCACGGGTGCCATTCAGAGAATGTTTATCGATTTCCCTTATTGGACAAAGTGAAGAGGGGGATGTGGTGACATCACTCTCTGCACAGGGATGTCAAACTGGTGACCCTCTAGCTCAGTGGTTCTCAACTCCTGTCCTCAGGACCCACTAACAGGCCAGATTTTAAGTATTACCTTGGTGAGATGCAGACTAGAATACTGCAATCCCTGAGCAGCAAATTATATCACCTGTGATGCATTTCAGTTATCTTGCAAACCTGGCCTGTTGGTGGGCCCTGAGGACTGGAGTTGAGAACCACTGCTCTAGCTGTTGCGGAACTACAAGTCCCATCGTGCCTCTGCTTTTGGGAGTCATGCTTGTAACTGTCAGCCTTGCAATGCCTCATGGGACTTGTAGTTCTCCAATGGCTGGAGGACCACCAGTTTGACACCCGTGCAATAGAGAGTGAATCTCCCCAATGGGGACACAGCCTGATAGGAGTTCTAATACCTCTCCTTCGCTCTACTTAAAGATAAAGAAAAAAAAAAGTACTTTTAGTTCTACTTTAAGCTTCAGTGGTTTTGGGTGGAGTTCTTGGTTTAGGCGCACCTGCTGGGCATAGCAGAAGAACATCACATCCAAATAGATGTCAATATTGGCAGCAGCTGCGGAGAAGGCCGATGACGTCCAGTCCGGGCTGTAGGAGGCCCAGTATGAATGATCTGTTAGATGCCATTCCAGAGCCGACCGTCCGCTGAGAGCGAGAGTTAAGTGGATGAATCATTGTCCCCTCAGGCCAGCAATGATTAGGTGGCCTTGGGGGTGTTTATTCTCCTAATGGGCTTGTGGTGACAGAGGGATTGTGTGTCCTGGGGATAGAACACTGAAGGCCTTTCTCCCTATACGGTGTCACTTTTCAGAGAGCGCTCTGTAGAATGCAGCTGTCGCTATGAGACCTGAAAAAGAGGACCTGCCTTTCCACACTGGTGTCGGCTCCACTAATCCTATTTTTTACAGCACCCACCATACTGCACTTACAATGGATGTATTTTTTATTTTATTTTTATTTGACAATTTTGTATTAAGTTTTTATTGTTTCAATACAAAAATATAAGACACAAATACAAAAGGGGGTAATTACATAAAACCAATACAGAGGGGGGGAGAAATGGAAAATAATGAAGGATCGACAGACTTCTGTAGATGGCGTAGATGCATCCCGCAATTATCAAACACGAGGCATAGCCGATTAATAAAAGGAGGGTGAGCTACGGCTCTAGAAGAGTGTGAACATAGCACAATAGTAATACCTATAGGCGGATCTTGGCCAACAGTTAAAGTGGTTGTAAACCCTATTTTTTTACTTCTACCTATAGGTAAGCCTACAATAAGTTTTACCTATAGGTAGTGGAAATATCTCCTAAACGTGCGCCGTTTAGGAGATATTTCACTTGTAGTCCGCCGATAATGCAAGCGGCGCATGCGCTGAGAAGAAACAAAACTCCTTGCCGTTTCTTCCCTAGCGTGTGCCGTTACCGTGCGCATGCGTGGCGTGACGTCATCGGGGCTCCGGCCAATCACAGCGCCGGAGCCGAGATACCCGGAAGTAACCTCCCGGGAGAGATGTCTGCGGCCGGAGGGGGAGACGAGGACGGCTTCGGGGGCTTTCGATCTAAGGTAAGTAATTCATAATGAGCTAGTATGCTAGTCATTTGTGTGTTTTTTTTTAAGAGGGTTTACTTCCTCTTTAAACATACTATCAGGACAAGAGTTATCCTGTAATTGCGTGGTCTACGCTTCCCCAACAAAAAGAGGAATGGAGAGGGGGGAAAGAAGGCCGGAGGAAGAGTGTATAAGAGTGTAATTCCAACCAGCTAGGCTCGTCACTCGGGGGTTCCGCGCAGACTCGGTCCACACGGCGGGGGGGTGCCCCAAGCAATAAGGGGGCTCCACCTGGAGGTACCAGCCCTCCCATAGTGCCGTATGGCGGGCCGACAGACTCCTTGAGCTCTACATCTTTGTTTCCGGCATAGACGCCCGAAATTGTTGGGATGTCGGTTTTTCCAGTGTAATGCCACTAAGCACCTTGCCACTGTGAGTATATGTGTGGCGAGTTTTTTTTTTTTTTTTTTGTTTTGCTAATCTGGGAAGTTTAGGAGGGAGAAGGCCGAGTAGGAACAGCTTAGGGGAGAGGGGGACCTCTACCTCAAACAGCATGTATTGTAAAGTCCTAAGGCAGTGCAAATTCTTTTCTGCAACCACCATTCCCCACAAACCATGCTGAAAGAGGAATCCCTCCTGCCGAGCAATTGTCTGCTCCCGGTTGGGGAAGCTGTCTCCGCCCGGAGAAGACGGTGATCATTGTCTGAGGCTATAGCAGCCGCTGGAGATAATCGCAAGTGAATTTTGCAAGCTGGTTGTACCCAAGTTAATCGATCAACTTGGTAAATTCAGCCTGCCCATACATGGTTCAAATCTCAGTTGGTTGGTGCTGAATCGGCCAAGATCCGAAGCGTCTATGGCCCGCCATAGATGGATTGAAATTGGGCTGATCCTTGCTGTACTGGCCAATTTTGATTCTATAGGCAGGCTCTCAATCGACTTCTGTACAACCAGCCTGTCTGTTTTTTTCACTTGATTGGTGCCGCTGGCTATAGCCGGCAACACTTCTCATTTGTAATCTGACAGTGGGGAACTCTCCCGGTGTCAGAATACAATATATACCTCTGGGGTGTTCCCACTACTCCTGTTGCTTTTTCCTTTTATAGAATTAGTTTGGAGATCCAACAATGTCTGTTGTGACTGTGAGGTGTGCAGATCTGAGAGCTTGGCTGATGATTTTACCCTTCAGTATCTACCAGAAATGAAGTATCAGTTTTAGGCAGATTGACCCTTTAAGGTAAAAAACGTATTCAGTTTAGAACCACTTTAAAGTGGATGTAAACCCAATTCATGAAATTTGACCTGGGCACATCTATCTGTAGTCAGGGTGGATATAAATCAAATCAATGATTTTTTTTTTTTTTTTATTTAAAAAAATAAAATAAAAAATCTGAATTGTGTTTTTGTGTTTTTGGTGTTGGTTTTTTTTATTACATTTATTTTAATACAATGCTTTTGGAGTAAAAATGTATCCAAAGATAATGTTCTATTTTAAGATACATTAATAATTCAGTTTATTCAGCATGAAATGGAGCTTAGTTATGTAGCATGAAGCTGTATATTCTGCAATATTAAAATTTTTGGTAAACTCATTCAATGAATGCAAGCTGAGATAACATGCACTGCATTGATGCATTCATACAATTCCACAGTAACCATGAGATAAAACAAAGTTCAGGAATATTCCTTTATCTCATTGTTTTGCAAATCTATGTACACTACAAACTGTATGATTGAATCGGTTCTGATTTATTGCTGTTTTACTAATCTGACAGCTTATTCTATTAAAGATTCTAACTACCAGTAAGAATAAGTCCTTACATTTAAAGAGCACCTGTCATTTCAGATCTATCATGGCAGCGCCTTTTAGCGGGCATCCACTCACCTGCTGCCGTCACGTCCCTCACCTTGTTGTCACTGCCGCATCACCAGCTGTCCCATTAAAGTGAATGGGACTGTTGGTGTGTCAACAGCGGGTCAGAGGAGGAGCCGCTGCGGGACAGAGATGAGTTGCTCTTTTAAAAATTATGATTTAAATCGAGTTTATTTAAATCAAGCCTTTTTACTAGTGATCAAATCCACCCTGTCTGTAGTGTTTACCTCTCTCTCTTCTCTCTCTCTTCTCTCCTCTCTTCTCTCTCCTCTCTCCTCTCTTCTCTCTCCTCTCTTCTCTCTCCTCTCTTCTCTCTCCTCTCTTCTCTCTCCTCTCTTCTCTCTCCTCTCTTCTCTCTCCTCTCTTCTCTCTCCTCTCTTCTCTCTCCTCTCTCCTCTCTTCTCTCTCCTCTCTTCTCTCTCCTCTCTTCTCTCTCCTCTCTTCTCTCTCCTCTCTTCTCTCTCCTCTCTTCTCTCTCCTCTCTCCTCTCTCCTCTCTCCTCTCTCCTCTCTCTCCTCTCTTCTCTCTCCTCTCTTCTCTCTCCTCTCTTCTCTCTCCTCTCTTCTCTCTCCTCTCTTCTCTCTCCTCTCTTCTCTCTCCTCTCTTCTCTCTCCTCTCTTCTCTCTCCTCTCTTCTCTCTCCTCTCTTCTCTCTCCTCTCTTCTCTCTCCTCTCTTCTCTCTCCTCTCTTCTCTCTCTCTCCTGTGTCTTTCTGCTGCTCCATTATTCTTCTGTTATCAGCTGATAACTTCTGACAAGTTCTCTGACAGCCAAGATAAAACCAGGCTGAATTTTGTGTGCTATAAATGGATTAGCAGAGAGCTGGTCTATTTACAGCACAGCTCTGCATTTTTTTCTTTTCCTTTTTCTGCCTATGTTGGGGGGGGGGGGTGTGCCTTTCCTCCAATCAGCTGTCTCAGTGTATGGCAAGAGACCACGCCCACATGTGAATCGGGAAGAGAAAATTCTAACAGGATGTGCACTTTCTAAATTGTATATAAAGCTGAAGACAGCAGATATACATGTAAAACTTATGTAGGGAGATTTGTTTAATCTCTGTGTATCATCTGAGGCTGTTAACGTCACTGGGTATAGGAGACGATTTACATTTGCTTCCACTCAGTTATAGGATAATGTATATTGTTTGTATATCTTTTGTGATGTCTCTTCCCTCTATGGCTTTCACTTGAGCATTCCTTGCATACAGTACAAATGTGCTACTTAAATCAGACATCACAGCACTAATATTTATTTGTTATATTATGTATATTTCTATATGTTTTATGAAGTGTACATTCCTGCCGTGCTCGCTGCTCTCCTCCAGCACCCCTTTGGGCTCCTCACAAGTACAAGTTTGTTGTCTGGCTCCTGTCCAGACTGCGGCCTCCAGAAGAAGCTGTCAGGAGGATGTTTGATGGGGAATCCTGTCCACACACGTAGATGCTACATTCCACCATCCCGCTCTGTGTATGCGCATGGCTTGTTACTTTAAAGGTAAAGCTAATTTTTGTGAATTTCAGCCGACACACACAATTGTTACCCCCAGATTAAACATGGGAAGTAGCAAGGCAGTTGCTGATCTCCTGCATCCCCTGCTTGCTCACCGGTCTAAAGATAAACACACGGGCTGTTCATAGCCTACTTATTTCGGGATCATCTCGCCCACAACTGATATTTCAGTTTTTAGATGGCGCCTGGCTTCTTGAATCGCCATAGACTTTTATTCTACTCTGGCCCTAAGAGCTCTACACCTTGAGCCTGGGTTCACACAAGCGCAATCTCAGAAATTGCATGTGATCTGCAGGTGCCAATCACATGCGATCTCTGAGCAATGCGAGTTCAGCCATACAGTTGTATGGCTGAACTCGCATTGGATTCGCACAGAAAATAGTGCAGGGACTTGTTTTTCCCTGCACAAGAATAGAATCGCATGGGTGTTCGTGTGTGTTCGTGTTCGTGTGTGTGTGTTTCAGGTTTCTTGTCAAGAAAACTGCCCAGAATCTCGACGAGAAAAATAGAGAACCTGCTCTCTATTTTCTCGTCGGGATTCTTGTCGGCCTGTTTCCCGACGAGAAACCCGAGCGTGTGTATACTTACCTGTCACTGTGGAAACCCGCGCATGCTCGAAATGACTTTGACGCATGCGCGGTAGCTTCCAAGGCATAGGTAGGGTGAAGCAAGATGGCGGCTACGGCATTGAATGTGACAAACGCATGCTCGTCGTAGTCGATGACATCACCGCGTTCGTGCCATTCAAAAGAACGGCGGTTCTTTTGAATCGTACGTGTACACTCGGCCGGGACAAGATTCTTGTCAAGAATCTCGTCAGGAAAAACTACAGTTTTTTTTCTTGATGAGATTCTCAGCCGTGTGTACTAGGCTTCAGGATCTACATCCCTTGAGGCCTGGTTTACACCACCAAAACGCACTCCAGATCCATTCGGTGTGGTTTTTGGTGCATTCCAGATGGTGTGTGTGTGTGTTTTGGGTTTTTTTTCTCCACTCTACTGGGGTCCAGTGCATTTCTTGCTGCGTTGCAGTGCATTCCGGTCTGTTTTTGATGCATTTTTTACTGCGTTCCAGTGCAGGAAAAATGCAGCATGTTCTACTTATTTCTTTCTCGTACATCACGGGACACAGAGCGACATAGTCATTACTAATGGGTTATATAGATACCGTCAGGTGCTGGCACTGGCAACTTCCAAAACCGGAAGTACCCTCCCCTATATAAGCCCCTCCCATCTGGGAGCACCTCAGTTTTTTGCCAGTGTCTAAGGTGTTGGCCAAGAAGAAACATGTGTTTTTCACTGAGCTTGCGTACAGGTTCTTTTGGGCCTCAGTAAGCTATTCCGGATCCGACCAAAAAAGCTTCATAGCTAAACGGTCGGTACCCGGGCCTTGCAGAGAAGAGCAAGGTTTTGCCTGTAATGCTTCTCTTAGGAGAGCTGGACCCTGGGATCCAGAGCTCTGGTCATACCCACGACCAAGATGTTTTCTGTGCAGGGTGCTATACAGGTCCAGGGGAGTGGAATCCTTGGGAAACCGGTCCCTGAAGGTTTGATTACAATGCCTGCCATGATAGGTGAAGTTTGGGCTTTTGTGGACCAAACAAAGTCCTGCGGCGGGGAACAGGTAAGTGGGGGCCCCCAGGAACTTGGTTCTATTGGGGGACCCCCAAGCCTAATTTGTCTTTCTGTCTGTTACCTAATGGTATTCCCGCAAAATTCTGTGCATGCCTGTAACTACTAAAAAAATGTAATAATTTTTAATGGTGGTCAAGAAAAAAAAAAAAAAAAAATTTATATATATTTAATATATTAGACTGCGGTACCTGTGTTTGTCCACTAGAGGCCGCTGTGGAATGTTTTCTTGTCATGTGGACTAGCTTCTTCTCAGCAGAGCAAAGTCCAGGCAGATGGTGAGTTCTCTTATAGGAAACTGCTTCCTCTGCCATGTTGCAGTGCTCGTCCATCCCCCGGCCTGCGGCAAAGAGGGGCCCTGGCTCCTGTCCCTTGTTACCATATTTTGAAATTAGCGCCGAAGGCGCACGTGGCCGCGCGCGTGCACGCGCCTCTATATATAGAGGTGAGCCGGGAAAGGGGGCGGAGCCTGGGGGATGACGCTCTGTGCGCGCCGCAGCGCTTCTGCGCATGTGCGGGCGTCCCAGCAGTTTAAAAAAACCACAATATTGTAGTGAGCTGGCTATGAAGTACAGAGACAGAGCTGGCAACATTTAAAGGCATACAGCAAGCGGTTGATACAGGCATCCCCTAGAAAGGCACATTAGTAGACACCAACTGTGATATAGCAGCAATTGTGCTAGACTATTCTCAGTAAAAGTGGTGTATTACGGCTGGAATACCTCAGCTTTAGGCTTAGGAATATGCCGTCCAGAAGCTCCGGAACTGAATCTTCCAGGAAGCGAAGGGGGTCTCATCGGGCTCGGAGGATCTTGGGCATACTTCTGCTGCACCAGTCTCCCCTGAAGTTCAGAGGTAAGTGACCGTAGAGACCCCGCAGGGGTACTTGGTACTGTGGCTGTCCTCAGTTCACCTGCTCCTGTGTATGTAACAGAGGAGGTTTTTTCCTCAGCTCTGGGAGGATTAGAGAGGCTGCCTCCCTGTCAGGGAAAGCACGCCCGATCTCCGTCTCCTCCTTCAGAGTGCCTGTTAGCAGAGCAACAGTCCCATACAGGGATCGACCTGCCTGAAGGGGATCAGGATGAGGTTGATTCTGTTATAGAGGAATCAACAGTGGGGGAACCTTTTCTCAGCATCTCAAGCTGAAAGATTATGGGTTCAGTCTCTGACTAACATGGTCCGATCAGCATTTAAAAATGCACCTTGCGGAACCATCAGCCACTACTGTATCCTCGTTGGGGTCGCTGGAAGCCCCCAGACTGTTTGTTCTTTTCCACTTCACCCTTTACTGAAAGGGCTCATTTACCAGGATTGGGAACGTCCTGAGAAAATATTTATTCCCCCAAGAGATTTCCGGTGGTCTATCCCATGGAGGATAAGTTCATCAAAAAAAAAAAAAAAATGGAAGGTCCCTACAGTGGACGCAGCCATCTCTTGTATGTATAAATCACTGACATGTCCAGTGGATAATGTCCAAATGTTCAAGAACCCAATAGATAAAAGATTGGAGTTCTTATGAAAATCTGCTTGGTGATACAACCAGCAGTAGCAGCTATTGGGGTCTGCTAAGCAGTGAAGGATCAGTTGAAACAGGTCTTGAGGGACTTGACAGATCAGCAGGCTTTGCCCTAGCTGATCTACCTAGAGCCTTAGGCTTTGCGGTTGACGCCATAGAGGATTCAGTCCATCAGGCCTCCCGCCTTACGCTGTCTATAGTACATATGCGTAGGCTCCTATGGCTCAAAAACTGGTCTGCTGAAGCTCCCTGTAAAAAATGGCTGGTTAGCGTCCCGTTTCATGGTGAACGCTTATTCAGGGAAAACCTGGACAAATATATCCAGAAAATTTCCAGCGGTAAAAATACGCTCTTGCCGTTTAAAAACAGAGTTAGAGGTCCCTCTTTGAGAGGCCTGCTTCTCCAGTCCCTGGGCCATCGGCTGTGTAACAGTTCCGACGGCCTCCTCGGTCAAATCCCGGGGGTAAAAAACAGGGACAGTAGCAGGGTAATGAGAAACCCTGGGTCAGGGGAGGTACAAAACCTCCCCCAAAGTTAAATTCATTGAAGCCCCCACTCAGTCGGGTGGGGGGAGGACTCCAGTTGTTCGCAAGAGACCTGGCGGGACACGATCAAGACAGATAGGTGCTCTCCGCAGTAGGTTTGGGATACAGTTTGGAGTTAAAAGACTCTCCTCCTTCCCATTTTTGAGGTCATACGTGCCAAGGGATCCCCGGAAGAGAGAGTCCCTCCTGTTGGCACTAGAACAACTATTGCTCCAAGGAGTAATTAAGGAGGTTCCCCTGGAAGAATGAGGGTTCGGGTTTTACTCAAACCTCTTTACAGTCCCGAAGCAAACGCGGACGGGAGGCCCATATTAATTCTAAAAGGGCTATACAAATTCCTGTATATCAGGACTTTCCGATGGAGTCGATCCGATCGGTGGCCACTGCCCTACAAGGGGAGGATTGGTTAGCCGCGATCGACATCAAAGATGCTTATTTGCACATTCCCATCTTTCCAGTACACCAAAAATTTCTACGCTTTGCAGTAGAAGGGCGCCATTTTCAGTTCAGAGCCTTACCCTTCAGTTTGGCCACAGCACCACGAGTGTTTACAAAAATTCTGGCCCTTTATTGGCCAATCTAAGAACACAAGGTGTAATGATAATGGCATATCTGGATGACTTATTGCTGATAGACCACTCAGTGAAAAAACTAGACGTGGTCGTTCACAAGACAATCAATTATCTGGAATCTCACGGTTGGATTATCAACCGAGACAAGTCAGCCCTAAAAACCAGTCAAAAGTCTGGAATACTTGGGGCTAAGGTTGGATTCAGGCCAGAGAAAAATATTCTTGCCTCGAGGAAAGGTGTTGTCTTTGAAAGATTTGATCCACTTAGTGGGTACAAAAAAGCCAGCCGTCCATACGCCTGTATATGAGGCTGCTGGGAAAAATGGTGGCATCATTCGAAGCAGTACCCTACGGTCAATTCCATTCAAGGAATTTGCAAGGGGCCATACTGTCAGCCTGGAACAAAAAAGTTCAGGCCCTAGACTTACAATGTCCTTGTCCCCTTCCGTTCGCAAGAGCCTCCGTTGGTGGTTGGTTCCCCAGAATCTGGAAAAAAGGAAATCCTTCAGTCCGATTTCTTGGAAGGTGGTCACTACAGATGCCAGCCTTATAGGCTGGGGAGCAGTACTGGAGCAATAGTCTCTCCAGGGCAGATGGTCGGATGCAGAAAAGGCCCTGCCCATCAATCTCTTAGAGATACGAGCAGCCCGGTATGCCCTAGTAGCATGGACATCCAAACTCCAAGGGTCCCCTGTCAGAATTCAATCAGACAATGCCACAGCAGTGGCATATATCAATCATCAGGGGGGCACCAGGAGTCGTGCAGCCCAAAGGGAAGTAAATTACATCCTGAGATGGGCAGAAAAATATGTCCCAGCCATATCTGCGGTATTCATTCCAGGAGTGGAGAATTGGAAGGCGGACTTTCTAAGTCGCCAACAATTATGCCCAGGGGAATGGTCCCTTCATCCCGAGGTTTTCCGGACAATATGTCAGCGGTGGGCAACACCGGATGTAGATCTGCTAGCATCCAGATTCAACACAAAAGTGGACAGGTTTGTCTCTTGGACAAGGGATCCCCTAGCTTGCGGCTCGGATGCCCTAGTGTTCCCTTGGGATCAGTTCAAGCTGATATATGCATTCCCACCGCCACAATTGTTACCTCGATTACTCCGCAGAATCAGGGTAGAAAAGAAACCAGTGATTCTGGTGGCTCCAGCGTGGCCCCGAAGAGCATGGTACGCGGAGATTGTAAAAATGTCTGTGGGGAGTCCTTGGACCCTCCCACATCGTCCGGACCTGCTTTCGCAGGGACCGATATACCACCCTTCCTTACCAGCCCTAGGTTTGACGGCCTGGCTATTGAAGCCCACATTCTAAAAAAGAGAGGGCTCTCTAATGCTGTGGTGTCTACCATGATCAATGCCAGGAAACCGGTATCCAGGCAGATCTACTATAGAATCTGGAAGGCGTACATCGCCTGGTGTGAGGCCAGAAAATGGCATCCACGTAAATACGTAATAGGTAGGATTCTGGACTTCCTACAATGGGCTGTAGATAGGAAGCTTGCCTTGAGTACTATCAAGGGTCAGATTTCGGCCTTGTCAATATTTTTTCAAAGGCCCTTGGCTTCGCATTCACTAGTCAAAGCCTTTATACAAGGAGTGATGCGTATTAGTCCTCCGGTTAATATTCCCATATGTCCATGGGATCTAAACTTGGTTCTGTCAGTTCTACAGAAACAACCATTTGAACCATTACAGCATATTTCCTTGGTGCTTCTCACCAGGAAATTGATTTTTCTAGTAGCCATTTGTTCGGCTAAAAGAGTGTCGGAATTAGCAGCTATGTCCTGTAAGGAGCCATATCTGGTTATCCATAAGGATAGAGTAGTGTTACGTCCTCATCCAGCCTTTCTTCCTAAGGTGGTATCGAGGTTTCATTTGAACCAAGATGCGGTTCTTCCTTCTTTTTTCCCCAAACCTACTTCGGTAGAGGAAAAGTTATTTCATTCTTTGGATGTAGTAAGAGCAGTTAAAGCTTATCTAAAAGCCACTGCTCAGATTCGCAGAACGGATACTTTGTTTATACTGCCGGAAGGCCCCAGAAAGGGTCAGGCAGCGTCAAAATCTACTTTAGCCAAGTGGATTCGACAGGTCATTATGCAAGCTTATGGCTTGAGAAGGAGACCGCCTCCGTTCAAAGTTAGAGCGCACTCCACGAGAGCAGTTGGAACTTCATGGGCAGTGCATCACCAGGCCTCCCTGGCTCAAATCTGTAAGGCCGCAACATGGTCTTCAGTACACACGTTTACTAGGTTCTACCAGGTGGACGTTAGAAGTCAGGAGGATGTCGCCTTTGGGCGCAGTGTGTTGCAGGCCGCAAAAGATCCTCATGTCTGATAGCGCTCAGCTTATATATGGTGTATCCCCCCCCTCATTTGGCATTGCTTTAGGACATCCCATTAGTAATGACTATGTCGCTCTGTGTCCCGTGATGTACGAGAAAGAAAATAGGATTTTTATAACAGCTTACCTGTAAAATCCTTTTCTTGGAGTACATCACGGGACACAGAGCTCCCGCCCCTCTTTGGGGACACTTATTGCTTTGCTACAAAACTGAGGTGCTCCCGGATGGGAGGGGCTTATATAGGGGAGGGTACTTCCGGTTTTGGAAGTTGCCAGTGCCAGCACCTGACGGTATCTATATAACCCATTAGTAATGACTATGTCGCTCTGTGTCCCGTGATGTACTCCAAGAAAAGGATTTTACAGGTAAGCTGTTATAAAAATCCTATTTTTTTTATTTTTTTTTCTGAAACTGACTGCATCGGTGTGAACTAAATCATTGGAAACCGTATAACATACTTTCCATGCGTATGTGATGCAGAAAAAAAACGCACTGGATTGCTTGTGGTGTAAACTGGGCAATTAGACGGGATTTTCCTTTTGAACGTATCTCTCCAAAAATAAAATTTTTGTTCCAGGGGATGCCCAAAATCTGATTTTGTATTTTACACAAGCCAGAAATTGCATTTCTGGGGGGCGTTCT
>CM055119.1:166167552-166212584 GCA_029206835.1 Rana muscosa | reverse complement strand
GCGCTACAATTAGTTTTCTTGTTTTTAACCTGGTGATCCTGCCAGTAACACACTTCTTGACCTAGGGTGACAACACTCACACACTGTACCTCTCCATAAGGAGCCCACAACAAGAAATAGAAACCATGTAACTCATGGCAGCTCACCAGATTTCTGGCAGGATTAAAGCTCTTATTTTTCTTTTTTTTTTTGCACTTCTTGAACAGATAAAACTTTCTTTTGGTATATTAAATTGACTGGAAGGGACAAAATAAGACGTTTAGGTTCAGACTTGCATACACTTTCATTATAAAAAGCATTCGGGAGTGGGAGAAAGGAAACTGGAAACTTGTTGTAGCAAGCAAAGCGTTTTACTAGAGTTTTCACCAACAGTACAAAGTTTGTTAATTACATTTCATTATGATTAGTGGAAATGATGAGTTCTGTGTAGGCTACAGACGCATGGAATAATTGCCTGGCATGCAGGTGCCGCCATCTCATTTAAAGCGGAGCTCCGCCGTAAAAAAATATATTTAAAAGCCAGCGGCTACAAATACTGCAGCTGCTGACTTTTAATATATGGACACTTACCTGTCCTGGAGTCCAGCGACGTCTGCAGCAGAAGACGAGCAATGGCTCGTCACTCTGCTGCCCCCACCGCCTTGTGGATTCACTGTCCGGTTCCCTACTGCGCATGTGTGAGTCGCGCTGCACTGTCCTCACTGTTCCCGGCTGTGTTCTGGGAGCCGTGTGTTTCCCAGAACACAAGGATGGGGGGGGGGGGGGGGGACTGGAACTGACATAATGCCCGCAGGTCCCTGCAGAATCTATGCCCGTAAGTGGGGTGCAAATACCTGTCTTAGACAGGTATCTGCACCCCCCTCCCCCCTGAAAGGTGCCAATTGTGGCACCGGAGGGGAGGAGGAATCCGATGAGCTTTAGGGTGGAGCTCCGCTTTAAAGTGAACCTGTACTTTGCCCATTAAGGTATGTTGGATAGTTTGCTCTCCCCAGTGTACTGATCTTTCTTTTGATCCCCCAAAAAACTCTTTACCTGCTGAGACCCCAAGAAAAAAACACTACTTCCAGTATGGGGAAGCATAGAATGCTTTCCCTTTCCTACCACAATGCAGTGCTCTGCTTGAGTGGCCAATCGCCAGGCCTCATAATTATCAGATGGGGGGGGGGGGGGGTACATTTTTTTTTTTTAAAGTGTTACTAAACCCACAACAGTAAAATCAGTCTGTATGTGCAGTAAAGCATGATTGTTATACTCACTGTGGAACCCAAGGGGTTAATCCTCTGCATTGTGTGAAAAAGCTGTTTGATCCTGTCTTCTCTGATTAAATCCTTCTCCCACTGACTCCAATATATTTCCCAATACTGACAGAGCCAGGGGACAGTCTGCACATGCTCAGTTTGGTGTGTATTGCTAGAGAGTTTTTGTTTTTTCTCTTGGGAGAGTGCATGTTATCAGCACAGGGCACATCAGCACTGTCCAGACCAGAGGGTCAGGGGTCTTGCATTCTCATAGGACAATTGTGGGAGAATGAAAACTCCTGCTACAAGCTCTAACCGGACACTCATGGAAGTCAGAAGACTGACGAAAAAAAGTATTTAGCAGTTTATATTTACTAAATTATTTGCATTTCCATGTTCTGTGTGAGACCAGATATAATGAATGCAGGGTCCTGGGTTTCGTAACACTTTAACCACTTGTCGACCGCGCCATGTACAAAAGACGTCCACAGCGCGGTCGAGTTATCCTGAGTGGACGTCCCAGGGACGTCCTCACAGAATCTTGCTCCCGCGCGCCCCCTGGGGCGCGCTCCAGGATATGACCGTGACCGCCGGGTCCGGAAGACCCGGCGCATCACGGATCACGGTAGATGGCCGCTAATCGCAGCCGTTTACCACGTGATCGCTCCGTCAAATGACGGAGCGATCACTTGTAAACAGACCGGCGTCATGTGATGACGCCGGTTCCTCCCTCCCCTCTCTGTACCGATCGGTACAGTGTGAGAGGAGAGGGGAGGGAGCGGATCATGTCAGCTCCCTCCCCCATGTCAGATCATGCCAGCTGTGGGCTGGATCTGTGACAATTGCAGTCACAGATCCAGCCATCCATCCATCCCTGCTCAGCCATCCCTGTGCAATACACCCTGCCAATACTCTGCAATACACCCTGACAATACTCTGCAATACACCCTGCCAATACTCTGCAATACCCTGGTGCAATACTCTGCAATACCCTGGTGCAATACTCTGCAATACCCTGGTGCAATACTCTGCAATACCCTGCCCATACTGTGCAATACCCTGCCCATACTGTGCAATACCCTGCCCATACTGTGCAATACCCTGCCCATACTGTGCAATACTCCTCAATACCCTGCAATACTCCTCAATACCCCTCAATACCCTGCAATACTCCGCAATACTCCTCAATACCCTGCAATACTCCTCAATACCCCTCAATACCCTGCAATACTCCGCAATACTCCTCAATACCCTGCAATACTCCTCAATACCCGGCAATACTCCTCAATACCCGGCAATACTCTGCAATAACCACTTCCCGCCCGCCGGCCGTCATATGACGTCCTTAACTTTATGCAGGGATATCTGAATGATGGGAGCAGCTACAGGCATCATTCAGATATTCGCTTTTTCAGCTGGCGATTCCCTGCACCATAAGAACGATCATAGCGGCTGTTCCACCGCTTGATCGCTCTTACGGAAGGTGAGAGGGGATGCCCCCCCCCCCTCCCGCTGCCCTCCGGTGCTTCTACGGACTCGCCGCTACGATCAAAGCCAAGATTGTTTGTTTTTTGTTTTTGTTGTTTTTTCAGGCTTCCCAGCCTAGAGGTGGGATGTGGGGTCTTATTGACCCCATATCTCACTGTAAAGAGGACCTGTCATGCCATATTCCTATTACAAGGGATGTTTACATTCCTTGTAATAGGAATAAAAGTGATCAAAAAAAAATTTGGGGCGGAAAAACATGTCAAACTAAAATAAATAAAGTAAAATGAACAATAAAATTATATATATTTTTTTTAAAGCGCCCCTGCCCCCGCGAGCTTTCATGCAGAAGTGAACGCATACGTAAGCCCCGCCCACATATGAAAACTGTGTTCAAACCACACATGTGAGGTATCGTTGCGAACGTTAGAGCGAGAGCAATAATTTTGGCCCTAGACCTCCTCTGTAACTCAAAACATGTAACCAGTAAAAATATTTAAAGCGTTGCCTATGGGGATTTTTATGTAGCGAAGTTTGGCGCCATTCCATGAGCGTGTGCAATTTTGAAGGGTGACATGTTAGGTATCTATTTACTCGGCGTAACTTCATCTTTCACATTATGCAAAAACATTGGGCTAACTTTACTGTTTGCTTTTTTTTTCTTTTAAGCACAAAACATTTTTTTTCCGTAAAAAACGCGTTAGAAAAATTTCTGCGCAAATACCGTGCAAGATAAAAAGTTGCAATGACCACCATTATATTATTTAAGGTCTTTGCTAAAAAAACATATATAATGTTTTGGGATTCTATGTAATTTTCTAGAAAACAAATGATGATTTTTACATGTAGGAGAGAAATGTCAGAATTGGCCTGGGTGCTCCAGAACGCCTGAAGGTGCTCCCTGCATGTTGGGCCTCTGTATGTGGCCACGCTGTGTAAAAGTCTCACACATGTGGTATCGCCATACTCGGGAGTAATAGCAGAATGTGTTTTGGGGTGTAATTTGTGGTATGCATATGCTGTGTGTGAGAAATAACCTGCTAATATGACAATTTTGTGAAAAAAAAAAAAAGAAAAAAAAATCTTGATTTTTGCAAAGAATTGTGGGAAAAATGACAACTTAAAAAAAACTCACAATGCCTCTTTCTGAATACCTTGGAATGTCTTCTTTCCAAAAAGGGGTCATTTGGGGGGTATTTGTACCTTTCTGGCATGTTAGGGTCTCAAGAAATGAGATAGGCCGTCAGTACTTCAGGTGTGCTCAATTTTCAGATATTGGCACCATAGCTTGTGGACTCTATAACTTTCACAAAGACCAAAAAATATGCACCAATTTGTACTTATTTTTACCAAAGATATGTAGCAGTATAAATTTTGGCCAAAATTTATGAAGAAAAAATACTAATTTGCAAAATTTTATAACGGAAACAAAGAAAAATTCATTTTTTTTACAAAATTTTCAGTCTTTTTTTCTCTTATAGCGCAAAAAATAAAAAACCCAACAGTGATTAAATACCACCAAAAGAAAGCTCTATTTGTGTGGAAAAAAAGGACAAAAATTTCATATGGGTACAGTGTTGTATGACTGAGTAATTGTCATTCAAAATGTGAGAGCACCGAAAGCTGAAAATTCGTCTGGTTAGGAAGGGGGTTTAAGTGCCCAGTTGTCAAGTGGTTAAAGCGGAGTTCCACCCAAAAGTGTAGGAGTGGGACTCTTCCTGTCCCAATACCTCCTTCCGCCCAGGGACCGCTTAAGCTACTTGTCATATCGCCTTTTGGCGGCCCCTCCCTGTAGGCGATCACCTGGGACACGTGACAGGTCCCAGGCGATCGACTGTCCACTCGGGTAATGCAGCGCCGTTCGCGCATGCGCAGGGAGTGCCCGGCCGTGAAGCCGAAAGCTGTCATGGCCGAGTGCCCACAGTTAGAATGTAGGCGCCGGCAGAGAGTGGGGGGAGAGGAGCGAAGCTCCGGGCGGCCGCGTTGCTGGACAGTGGAACAGGTAAATGTTTGTTTATTAAAAGCCAGCAGCTACACTTTTTGTAGCTGCTGACTTTTAATAAACATAAAAAAGGCTGGAACTCCCCTTTAAGCCTCGTACATAATGACGGGGGGCACTATTCCTCCCGCTGGCACCAATGACGGGGGGCACTATTCCTCCCGCTGGCACCAATGACGGGGGGCACTATTCCTCCCGCTGGCACCAATGACGGGGGGCACTATTCCTCCCGCTGGCACCAATGACGGGGGGCACTATTCCTCCCGCTGGCACCAATGACGGGGGGCACTATTCCTCCCGCTGGCACCAATGACGGGGGGCACTATTCCTCCCGCTGGCACCAATGACGGGGGGCACTATTCCTCCCGCTGGCACCAATGACGGGGGGGCACTATTCCTCCCGCTGGCACCAATGACGGGAGGCACTATTCCTACCCCTGATGCCAGGACAATTTTTACTCCCAATCGCCATAGTCCGGCACCCCAAAGTCTGAAGGACAATAAACTGGCACTTTGTTTTTTTGTTTTTTGAAGACCCCTGGTTTAAACAAATGGATTCCTTCCCCCACACAATTAAGGTGGATGGAGGAACCATCCCACTGAGACATTGTATTCGGAAAGCGTGGGCTCTCTGCTGTCAGAATACACAAAATGTTTCCAAGCCCCTTCATCAGAAGTCGATTGCTAGATCATTTTCTGCTGAGCAGGAACGTCCACACAGCTGGTCCCTGCTGAACTAAACACATTTTGATCATCTTCTATAGCCAGCTTATGACTGTGCTTGACCCTCCTTGCTTGGTCTTGCATTCCTTTGGTTGCAGATGGTCCTATTGAGATGCGTTTGCATTGCAGTCAAAGAAGGTCAGACAGGCTTTTGCGGTGCTTTGCATTAAAATGTATTTGTTTCAGCAGATGGAAAAGGCAGTGTTTGCAAACAACCCGTCTACATTCTACTCCTAAAGGAAATGTATGTTTGTGATCCTCCATTAATGGGAAGTTCTGATTCTTTATACAGCATGGCAGAGGTGACCTCTGGCAGATTTCTTTCTCAGACTTCGTCCAGCCGACTTTAGCTTGGTGGGTGTCATTCCTTGTTGAGTTGGGAGGTGGCTGTTGGCTGGGGGGGGGTTGTTCTATCTGCAGGTGTAGGAGGGGCAGGATTTTCTTTTTTTTTCTCTGTGTTCTTTGAAGCTGAGAACAAGCAGGAGGATACAATTACTGACCCCCTTCTGCTGTAAGACAAAAGTAAAAGTTTCCAGACTGAGATACATTGTGCTGATCCAACTTTTCCCAAGAAGGACCGTCCTGCACCCCGACTACAACTCCTAAGGTGAGACCTCACCGGGACCGACACTTGGACTTTGTGGACCCACATCTGTCTGCATGCTCCTTTGTACAGTATAGGGTTAAGATTTGTACAGGAGATGATTTTGGTTTGCATGCCAGGAATGCAAAGCATCATTTGGGGGGATGTTCTGGGTTCAGAGATGTCCTGATTGCTTCCAGACACAAAGAAAACTCAGTGTTTTGTTACATTGGGAAAGTTTCTCTTCTCTTTTTTTCCTCTGTCCTTTCAGTAATTGTATTCCTGTATCTGATTTTAGATTTAGACATGGGTGCTGTGTGCCTCTCTGGCTATGGAGGAACTATTGTGTGCCAGGAAATTATTGTTCTTGTACAAGTGGAGCCAAAACTTTTAGTAGTTTTAAATAGTATGGAAAGGATAGAGAACGGCTCCGTCATTTTATTCCTTTTATAGCTGTCCCTAGTGAAGAGATTTATCTCTTTGTTCTGTTGATCTCTGTCACCGAGAGAACACAGGAGTATTCCTAAAGGGGGGAGATCTTCTAATATGGACATCTGTTCCGGTGACAACTGTCTAGAAGGGGATTTTCCTTTTATTTCCTGTTGCATTTCCAGGACAGGAAGTGAAGTGCAATCTCTTACAATAAAATGTTGGCTGTATATGTACACTTTGAGCTGCTTATAGGTGGGACAGGCTATAGCAATCTAAAGTGCGCTGTTTGGTAATTTTTTACTACATGGATATAAATGTACAGAAGATCCGATGGGGGGGAATTTATCAAAACTGGAGCAAACAGAATCTGGAGCTCATTTTTAAGCCTGCTTCACACTAGAGCGATTCGATTTCAGGTGCGATTATGAAGTGCGAGGAGTTTGCAGCTTTTACCTTTTCTTCTTTTCTTTTTTTCCTTTTTCCCTTTTTTTTTCCCTTTTCTCTTTTCTTTCTTTCCTTTTTTCCTTTTTCCTTTCCCTTGGGTGCTGCAGACTACTACTACTTTTTGAGGGACCAAGGATTTGCCTGGGAAGCAAGTTTAGGGTTATCAAAATTTAAAGGGGGTTGTAAAACCTTGTGTTTTTTCACCTTAATGCATTAAAGAGGATATAAACCCTGAGAGCTGGTTCACACCAGGGCGGCGCGGCACGACTTGTGGGGGCGACCTCGGCGGCGCGATCTCAAGACGACTTGAGACGCCCGCTGAGGCGATTTGCATAAGACTTCTGTATAGAAGTCAATGCAGGTCGCCTTGGGTCGCCCCCAAAAGTAGTACATGAATCTTTTTCTAAGTCGGAGCGACCTGAGTCGCTCTTACTTAGAACGGTTCCATTGAAAATCGTGGGACGCGACTTGTCAGGCGACTGAGTCGCCTGACGAGTCGCCCTGGTGTGAACCGGCTCTGATGGGTTTTACTTCCTCTTTTGCTACATGAACAGCCTGCAAATGTAAAGCATAATGGGTTATTATGCATCGCATACTAGCCCATTATGTGACACTTACCTGCAAAAGAATCCAGCGATGTCCCCACAGTAAGAAGCATCCATCTTCTGTCTCCTCTTCCTTCCGGGCTGCGGACTCCGGCGCTGTGATTCACGGAGCCACGTGATGTCACTCCCGCGCATGCGCACAAGAGCCGCAATTCAGGGCACAGGCTGGGGCAGAAACGGCACTTTGTTTAGTTTCTTCCCCGTGCATGCACTGTTAACATTTGCGGCGGACTACAAGTGAAATATCTCCTAAACGGCGCACGTTTAGGAGATATTTCCACTACCTATAGGTAAGCCTTTGTTCTAGGCTTACCTATAGGTAGAAGTAGTCAAAAGCGGTTTACAACCACTTTAAGGTGAAAAACCTTCTCTAGTGCAGCAGCCCCCCTTTTACTTGCATGAACCTGATCGTTCCATCAACGGGGACGAGCAGCGCAACCATTGGCTCCCGCAGCTGTCAATCAAATCCAGTGACACGGGGGCACAGGGCAGAGTCCTGTTGTCTGTGTCAATGGAGCGCGCCTGCACAGGTGTCTCCTTGGATTAAGGATCTCCGAGAGGGGCATTCGATGCAGGGAGGAGCCAGGAGCTCCGCTGGGGACCTTGAAGGAGGATCGGGAACACTCTGTGCAAAACCTTTGCACAGAGGAGGTAAGTATAACATGTTTTTTTTATAAAACCACTTGCCGACTACCTCATGTACATATACGTCGGCACTTTAAAGATGGATATCTCGGTAACTGCAGCAGTTGCTGCCACAACCGAGATGTACATCTTTTCTGTGAGCGATTCTGTTTACGATAATGGTGGTCTCTGCTTACGATAATGGTGGTCTCTGCGGCGGATTCGCCGCAAGATCACCGTCATCGGCGGCGGGAGAGGAGCCCCCCTCTCCCGAGCCCTTCGCCGCTTACCGGAGCCGTCGGTAGCGGCGGAGGTGATTGGGTCCTTGTCCCTCTGTGGTATGGATACGAGTGAGGGGAAGATGGCCCCCACCCATCTCCATACCATAGCAGGGCAGAAGCAACGTTAAAACGTAAGCTCCGCCCATACGACTTAAAGGGACATTGTCTTTTTGACCCCTGATCTCATATTTAAGAGGACCTGTCATGCTTTTTTCTATTACAAGGGATGTTTACATTCCTTGTAATAGGAATAAAAGTGACCCATTTTTTATTTTATTTTTTAAAACGGTGTAAAAATAAACAAAATCAAGTAAAATAAATAAGAAAACCAAACAAAAATGTTTTAAAGCGCCCCGTCCCGACGAGCTCGCGCGCAGAAGCGAATGCATACGTGAGTAGCGCCCGCATATGAAAACGGTGTTCAAACCACACAAGTATAGAATTTTTTAAATGTCGCCTTTGGAGATTTTTAAGGGTAAAAGTTTGACGCCATTCCACGAGCGGGCGCAATTTTGAAGCGTGACATGTTGGGTATCAATTTACTCAGCGTAACATTATCTTTCACAATATAAAAAAAAATTGGGCTAACTTTACTGTTGTCTTATTTTTTAATTAAAAAAAGTAATTTTTTTCCCCAAAAAGTGCGCTTGTAAGACTGCTGTGCAAATACGGTGTGACAAAAAGTATTGTAATGACCACCATTTTATTCTCTAGGGTGTTAGAACCCCCAAACATTATAAGTAATTTTCTAGCAAAAAAAAATGTTTTTAAACTTGTAAACACCAAGTCTGAAAAACAGGCAAGATCCTTAAGTGGTTAAAGCGGTTGTAAAGCCGCTGACTTTTTTTTTTTTACACCTGTAAAGGAAAAGGCATAATAAGCTTGTATGCACAGCATACAAGCTTATTATGAAATACTTACCTTAGAACAAGGCATCGGTAACTCACCCGGTCCACGCCGAGGGAGATGACATGTTGCCTCGGCGTGTCTTCCGGGTATCGCGGCTCCAGCGCTGTGAGTGGCTGGAGCCGCGATGTCTCACTCCCGAGCATACGCACGGGAGACTTCGTTCCGGCGAGGCTCGGCGTCTGCCGAGCCTTCAGCCCGAGAATCCCCTGTGCGCATGCGCCGCTGCTGTCAGCGGCGCATTGCGAGGGGAATATCTCCTAAACCGTAAAGGTTTAGGAGATTTCTTTTACCTACAGGTAAGCCTTAGTATAGGCTTACCTGTAGGTAAAAGTAAAAATAATGACTTTACAACCGCTTTAAGGGAGAAGTACAGCAAAAGCTTGTTTGGCTGCACTTCTATGGATCACAGGAGTGCAGTTCATTCTGCACTCCTGTGACCTGTTTTCAGAGGACTTCAGCTGACATCACAGGACTGGTCCATGCTGGGGAAAGATCGCGACCATATGGGTCCTAGGAGCCTGGACCAGCACCTGGCTCCGCCTCTCGGTGAGTTGCTAAGAGCCTGAGTCGCCCCTCCACAGCTCAGCACTCCAGTGAGTGCGCAGCGGGGGGTTGAGCAGACAGCGGTGACTGACTGTCAAAGCCACATATCACTGCGATTTGCACTGCCAATTTCATTGTAGCTTGCAACATCATATTCCAGAACTCTATGCAAGTCGCAATGAAATCAGTATAAAAGTAGTGCAGAAACCTTTTTCATAATCGCTGCGACATGAACGGTTCCTTTTCTGGCGATGGGGTGCCACTTGTCATGCGATTTGAACTGTCAAGTCGCACCGGTGTGAACGGGGGGCTAAAACTGAAAAATGGACATGCAAAGGATTGTTGAAAAGAACATGCAAAAAATTTGAGGCCTATAATTCGTGTGTGGGGGGGGGGGGGGGGGGGTTTCTCCCGCTGACATTTACCTTTTGAACAGTCTTTTATGCAAATAAACCCATGAATTGGATTGAAATGAATTTTCTAATATGTTATGTAATCATTACTAAGCACTAAATATTGTGTTTTTACACTGTCTGCTTGTCTTTTGCTGTACATACCTCATATATGATGTCCCATTCATTTCTACTGAATCAGCGATGGAGACTTATTCGCATACATTTCATATAAAATCCCACAAAGTCCAGAGCCCCCCCCCCCCTTATATAGTCTACAGCATGGATATGCTATTAGCGGACCTCCAGCTGTTGCAAAACTACAAGTCCCATCATGCCTCTGACAGCAGCAAGCATGATACGAGGAGGCAGAGTCTTGCTATGCCTCATGGGACTTGTAGTTTGGCAACAGCTGGAGGTCCGCTAATTGCATATCCCTGGTCTACAGGGACCTACCTGAACTATCTAACCTGCCTGAACTATCTAATCAATCAGTGTCCAATCAGGAAGGCCCTTATTTGTTGACATTTTTAAGGAGACCTCCTGGATCGACTCCGTCTCTGAAATCCCCAGATGATGATTTTTTTGTGATGAATGTACAAGCATTGTTCCATTGTCTCTGCAGAGATTTTTTTGGCATGCAGATTTGAGCGTGTTGTAGTCTGATTGTGCGTCTTTACAATACACTCTGAACCTGGCCAGGGAAATTGCACTGTGTGGGGGCAGAATTAACACCTACATTACCCAATAGTACTAACAGAGCTCAGTGTGACAATTGCATTATGTGCGCTAAGCAAAGAAATGGCGTTCTGCGTTACACTGGGGAGCCGCCAACTCAGGATTGTTTGTTATGTTACAGAACGTTTTCTGCCAGCAAATAAAATGGAACAGCCCACACTTCTTCAGGAACCTCTTCAATGGTCAGGTAGTCCCATCTGTTTACTTCTGTGGGGTTCATAGATCTTCCGGGACAGTTTTCTATTCTGGAACCTTTTGGCTAAATTGGGTAACAATCCATTGTCTGTGGGCAGCCATAACAACCCTGATCATCATTACACGGGATTATCTGTCTAAAACCTGGTCATTGTCCTAAACAGGGACAAGCAGTTTTCTTCTTTAACAGATCTAATCATACTCGCAACTAACAGGTGAAAGTTTCCTTTAGCTTCAAGAGTAAAGCCGGGTACACGCTATTATTTCTCTTCAACCCAATAGGTTGAACGGAAAAAAAACTGTCAGCTCTGGTTTGCAGGGCCTGCTTCCCTTTTAGGCATGCTTTCCCTTTTGGGAATATCTCTCCAAAAATATTTTTGCTGCAGGGGATGCCCAAAATCTAATTTGCATCTTAGTGCAGACTTCTGGGAAGAACATCAGCCAATCATACAAAATGGAAATTGCATTTCTGGAGGCGAGTTCTGTACACAATCTGTATACAGAACCCCTCCAGGTAGCCATATTTCATTGCATTCTACAGAGCTTCAGATTGAAAAGGAAAGGTCATTTTTAATAACCTTCAATTAAAAAGTGTGTGTGTGTGTGTGTGTGTGTGTGTGTGTGTGTGTGTGTATATAAATAAATGTATTTAGTGGAACCTTGGATTACGAGCATAATCCGTTCCAGGAGAATTCTTGTAATCCAAAGTACTCGCATATAAAAGCGAGTTTCCCCATAGAAGTCAATGGAAACAAAAATAATTAGTTCCGCATTGACTTCTATAGCATGCAATACCGCATGTGACCAGAGGTAGGGGGCGCCGGAGAGTCTCATAAAGGCTCGGGGGCAGCTCGGCTGAACTCAGGAACTACGTTTTTTCCGTTCGGCTCCGGCGCCCCCGCACCTCTGGCCAAATGCGGTACTGCACACCGCTGTGGCTTGAATCCTGCTCGCAAACAGTCAGGATTTAAAGAAAAAAAAATGCTCGTATTGCAAAACGCTCGTTGACCATGTTACTCACAATCCGAGGTTTCACTGTATATAAATTCTCCCAAAAGGTTGCACTGTAGAGTTGTCAAGGTTGGCTATTTTCCTTTTTGAGAATGTTAAACCCCCCAAAAAGTAATGTATCGCAGTGCCTAGATCTTTTATAAATGCCTATGATCATCGAGAACTCTGGAAGCTTTGCACTTAAAAAGGCAGGCAGAGGTCAAAGAACACGTTGTCAGTATTCCCTGTGGCAGATCTTTCCCCATTACCCACTTATCATGCCTTCTTTTGTACTGTGTCCGTGTGGCCATCTTGGTAGAGGCAGAGCTTTCCTTCCCCATGTCATGACCTTCATTAATGAGAACGGTGAGCCGCACAGGTCTTGGATCTCGCACTGCAGATATAGAGCCTTAGGCACAGGAGTGCTTAGGCACACTCTCATGCCAGAATGTGGTAGTGCCCAGGCACAGCTAACCTTTCTGGGTGTCCTCTATCTTGGCCCCTTACTACGTGATCCGCTGTCAGCCAATGACAGCTGATCACGTGATGTAAACAGAAGATCGATAATCTGTATTTTTGTTTTTCCCCTCACGCTGCCAGCGTGAAGAGGGGGAAAAAAAGCCGATCACTGGCTTCTGTCAGAGGGACATCAGTGTTTTGTTTTTTTTTTTTGCTTTAAATACCACCAAAAGAAAGCTCTATTTGTGTGAATTTTTTATAAAAATGTAATTTGGGTACAGCATTGCACGACCGCGCAATTGTCATTCATAGTGTGAGAGCGCTGAAAGCTGAAAATTGGTCTGGGCAGGAAGGGGGTTTATGTGCCCAGTAAGCAAGTGGTTAACACAAGTCAATGCAAGTCATATTGAAGTCGCACCAAAAGTAGTGCCCGGAACCTTTTTCTAAGTTGGAGTGACTTGTGTTGCACTGATTAATGGGGCGCGACTTGTCATGCGACTTTGATCTCTCAAGTCGCGGCAGTGTGAATCGGGGCTTACTATGCTGTTGGATGTAGCGGGCTTTGTGGTGCGCTTCTGCAGCCACTTGTCACATGTGTCCGCTGTGCGACCTTCTTTCTTCTCGTGCTCCTCTGAGGGAGTGTGGCTGCATTGGAATTGGAGGTATATTTTGGGAACTCCAGCATATATTTTTACAGGTTTGCTTTCTTTTAAAATCTCTCATCCCTGATAGAAGAAGTGTGGTGCAGACATAGAAGTGCGCAGTAGGTGGGTTCATCCCAGCAGTCTATTTTGCTATAGCTAACAATTAAATTGTCCCGTGTGCACCGTGCTGATGAAGTGGCAATACATAACTTGTGTGTACAAATACCGCTGAAGTTTTATATAAAAAAAAAGTGTGACTGTATCCGTTCTGTCGCTAGTCTGTCACTTCCTATGTAAGTGTTTTCAGCCGCCGGTGCCAAGAAAATCAAACAAAGGCTGATTTCTTGAACGTGGCTCCCCCAGACAATAGCTGTGTGTGTAAGTTTATTATGTGGGGTGTGGGTGTACATAATGCATGCATCTAGTATACTGGCAGTAGTATGCAGGCATGCAGAAGCTGGGGTGTCACAATGTGACCCGTTATCTCTGACCTCCAATCTTGGACTTCACACTGTATCTTGTTGGCAGCTTCTATTCACGTCTTCTGATGGAGTTCAGTCTGGAAGTTTGCTGTAGTGGAGGGGAATAGCTTGCATGTTTGTCGTGGATTGAATCATGTTGCTGATATGTTTTTGTACTTTTCTTGGGCTTCTATTTATCAGAGGATTTTTCTGTTAATACTTGAGAAGAGATTTGCTTTGTTCACCACATTTTGGTTTTTTGGGGCATATTCCTTTGAAGGTGCAACTCATCTGTTGGCCGTTCTATGCACTCTCCTTTTTAGTTTAGAGGCCTTTTACTTTTACCTTCTCTATTTTTGGCACTGATCTCAATTGGCGTCACTACTGGTGTCACTGGTCCCAAAAAAGTGTGAAGTGTCTGATTTGTCCGCCGCAATATCGCAGTCCCGCTAAAAGTCGCTGATTGCCACCATTACTTTTTTAATTATATAATCCTTTATTAATTTTCTTCATTTAAAAAAAAAAAATACATACATGTAAATGTATATCACAAAAAACAGTAAAAGGAGGACATTTTCTTGCAGCTTTCCATTATCTCTTTTTTTCTTTCTTTTCCCTCCCCCCGTTCTTTATCCTAGATTGCCACCATTACTAGTAAATAAAAAAAATATTCTATAAATCTATGCCCATAGTTTGTAGACACTATAATTTTTGCGCAAACCAATTGATATACGCTTATTGGAATTATTTTTTTTACCAAAAATATGTAGCAGAATACATATTGACCTGAATTGATGAAGACCTTTTTTTATTAATTGGCTGTAGCACTGATCTGTGTATTCTGATACCGGAGGAGTCCCCACTGTCCGAATACAGAGGTGCAACCAGGATTCGTTCATCCATCTCCAATGTGTGGATGAGGGAAGTGTGTGTGTGTGTGTGTGTGTGTGTGTGTGTTTTTTGTTTTTTTAAAACCTAAACACCGCCCAAACACTTTCCTGAGCCCTCCATAGATTTTTTTTTTTGATTTTTTTTTTTTTTCACCGATTGGCAGCACTGAGATACTTTTGTTCATGAATACGATCGTATTTTGATCAGGTTTTGAGATTTTGGTGTAACTATAATTCAAAATCTCTCTCTATATGTGGCATGTTGATCTAATGCAGTGGATTCCAAATTGCTGCACAGGGACCGGATGTGGCCTTTTTGCTTGAATTTTTATCTGGTTTATTTGGGGCACTAGTCGTCCTACTGACACCGACAATGGGGGCATCATTTTTGCCACTGGCACCAACCATTGAGCACTATTCCTCCCACTGACACCACCAATAGGGGCATTATTCCTGCCACTGATACCAATGATGGCGCATTATTCCTCTCACTAAAGATGGGGCATTGTTTACTCCCACTGACATCAGGATATTGTTTTGCTCCCACTAGCCACAGTCCAGCCCCCCCTAAAGTTTGAAGTACAGTCAACTGGCCCCTTGTTTATAAAGTTTGGAGTCTCCTGATCTAAAGGGTTGTTGAGTATAGGTTGATTATTCCTAACAAAGAGCTTGATTTGATTTGGTAAACAAATCTATCATTTTATGGAAGAGTGTATGGCCACAAGCTGAAATTGGCTCAGTGTATGGCCACCTTTTTAGATGCCATGGGTGGATAGAGGTCTCTAGGATTGAGGAAGCACCCTTCCTCCTCTCCCCTTCTTCCCCCTTCTTCCTCTCCTCCTCCTCCTCCTCCTCCTCCTCCTCCTCCTCCTCCTCCTCCTCCTCCTCCTCCTCCTCCTCCTCCTCCTCCTCCTCCTCCTCCTCCCCCTCCCCCTCCCCCTCCCCTTCTTCCTCTTCCTCCTCCCCTTCCTCTCCCCTTCCTCTCCCCTTCCTCTCCCCTTCCTCTTCCCCTTCCTCTTCCCCTTCCTCTTCCCCTTCCTCTTCCCCTTCCTCTTCCCCTTCCTCTTCCTCTTCCCCTTCCTCTTCCCCTTCCTCTTCCCCTTCCTCTTCCCCTTCCCCTTCCTCTTCCCCTTCCTCTTCCCCTTCCTCTTCCTCTTCCTCTTCCTCTTCCTCTTCCCCTTCCTCTTCCCCTTCCTCTTCCCCTTCCTCTTCCCCTTCCTCTTCCCCTTCCTCTTCCTCTTCCCCTTCCCCTTCCCCTTCCCCTTCCCCTTCCCCTTCCCCTTCCTCTTCCCCTTCCTCTTCCCCTTCCTCTTCCCCTTCCTCTTCCTCTTCCCCTTCCTCTTCCTCTTCCTCTTCCCCTTCCTCTTCCTCTTCCCCTTCCTCTTCCCCTTCCCCTTCCCCTTCCTCTTCCTCTTCCCCTTCCTCTTCCTCTTCCCCTTCCTCTTCCTCTTCCCCTTCCTCTTCCCCTTCCCCTTCCCCTTCCTCTTCCCCTTCCTCTTCCTCCCCCCTTCCCCTTCCTCTTCCCCTTCCTCTTCCTCCCCCCTTCCCCTTCCTCCCCCCTTCCCCTTCCTCCCCCCTTCCCCTTCCTCCCCCCTTCCCCTTCCTCCCCCCTTCCCCTTCCTCCCCCCTTCCCCTTCCTCCCCCCTTCCCCTTCCTCCCCCCTTCCTCTTCCTCCCCCCTTCCTCTTCCTCCCCCCTTCCTCTTCCTCCCCCCTTCCTCTTCCTCCCCTCTTCCTCCCCTCTTCCTCTTCCTCCCCTCTTCCTCTCCCCTCCTCTTCCTCCCCTCTTCCTCTCCCCTCCCCTTCCTCCCCCCTTCCTCTTCCCCTTCCTCCCCCCTTCCTCTTCCCCTTCCTCCCCCCTTCCTCTTCCCCTTCCTCTTCCTCTCCCCCTCCTCTTCCTCCCCCTTCCCCTCCCCTTCCTCCCCCCTTCCTCTTCCTCTCCCCCTCCCCTTCCTCCTCTTCCTCTTCCTCTCCCCCTCTCCTTCCTCCCCTTCCTCCTCTTCCTCTCCCTCTCCCCCTCCCCTTCCTCCTCTCCCCCTCCCCTTCCTCCTCTCCCCCTCCCCTTCCTCCTCTTCCCCTTCCTCCTCTTCCCCTTCCCCTCCCCTTCCTCCTCTTCCCCTTCCCCTCCCCTTCCTCCTCTTCCCCTCCCCTTCCTCCCCTTCCTCCCCTTCCTCCCCTTCCTCCTCTTCCTCCTCTTCCTCTTTACTCTTCCTCTTCCCCTCCCCATCCTGCTCCAGAAGCAGTTAACACCTTCTGCCCAATTACGGATTTCTCTGCAAGTTTGTATATACTCCGTGATCTTTAATGAGCATTTACAATGCTGGAAAGCTGTCATTCTTGCTCCCTAGGGCAACACTGAATGGGTTCCAGTGAGTATCTCAATGAGCTGTTAAATTGGGGAAGGTTCAGGCTATTTATAGCCACCCTGGCCTTAAACCGGTTAGGATCTGTCAGATCGTCCAAATTTATGACAGAGATGTTCTACAAGGAGCTGACTCTGACAGATTTATAATTGAAATGGTTTGAAATATAGCCATTGAAATGCTGCATATTGTTGGTAATTGTGTTGATCAAACAGCCATTCTCAACAAGGATTCCTCCAGAAGTTGTTAGGGGTTCCTGAAGCTGTGGCTGATTGACCTTCCATCCCATTTCATGGTGCTGCATAATTCTGGGTCCAAAGACACTTTACAGAGCCAGAGGCATGACCCCAATCATTTTAAAGGGTTGGTCCACTTTTTACAGAAAAAATGTAATGTTGTGCACTGGTGTGTGTATTTACTGCATGGATAAGGGGGGCTTGTTCGATACGGGAGTTGTAGTGTGGTCTATTAGAAAAGAATGGAAGTGCAGGAGTCACAGTAACCAGCCAGTGCTTGGTGTATTTATTTATTTTAGGTACCGTATATACTCGAGTATAAGCCGACCCGAATATAAGCCGAGGCACCTAATTTTACCACAAAAAAATGGGAAAACGTATTGACTCGAGTATAAGCCTAGGGTGAGAAATGCAGCGCAGCTACTGTAAGTGGAAAAGAGGGTCAACAATGCCCATCTGCATGCCTCACTGTGCCCATCTGCATGCCTCACTGTGCCCATCTGCATGCCTCACTGTGCCCATCTGCATGCCTCACTGTGCCCATCTGCAGGCCTCACTGTGCCCATCTGCGTGCCTCACTGTGCCCATCTGCAGGCCTAAGCCTCACTGTGCCCATCTGCAGGCCTAAGCCTCACTGTGCCCATCTGCAGCCTTATGATCTCCGGCGCTGTGATATGCAGAAAGTCGGTGGCCGTGTAGAGTAACAAAGCCCTGCCGCCTACTCCATCCTCGTCTGTGACGGAACACTGACTCAGATTCCCAGCAGTGAGTCAGTGTTCCGCCTATCACGGACAAGGAGGAGGCGGGGCTTTGTTAGACTGCACAGCCGCCGACTAGACTGACGTCACGCCAGGAGATCAGGCGCATGAGGCTGCAGATGGACACTGACTTGAGTATAAGCCGAGGGGTATTTTCAGCACAAAAAATTTTGCTGACAAACTTGGCGTATATACGGTACTTCTATAGCGCTGTCAATTTACGCAGCGCTTTACATATACATTGTACATTCACATCAGTCCCTACTCTCAAGGAGCTTACAATCTAAGGTCCCTAACACACATTCATTCATACATACTAGGGCCAATTTAGACAGAAGCCAATTAACCTACCAGCATGTCTTTGGAGTGTGGAAGAACATGGAATCTTCAGGCAGGTAGTGCTGTGTGGTTGGGATTCGAACCAGTGACCCTTTTACTGCTAGGTGAAAGTGCTAACCACTATACTACTGCACCGCCCAATGGTGTACTGTAGACAGAGCTGCAAAAATAAAATGGTTAATGCATTTATCTTTTTGTTCTGCCTCCTTGAGAAGGAGAAAACTGTTGCTTGCCTTTTAATCATTTTTACAGTATTTGACAATGAAGACCGAACCGATCAATATGAGACCGCAGGTAATCAGGTCCTAGTGTAGTGTTGTCCTTCGTCCATGAAACTCAGTCTCTCTGCTGTCGGGGCTCTTGAAACTTTCCTTTGTCCGTGATTAGGAACGTTTTGACCTTGAACTTTAAGTTAATTACCTTTCTTTAACTTTTGACACGTTTCTTACTCGCCTCCCCACACACCTACTCACTCACACCTCTGCTGTCCCCTCCCCGTGTTCAGCTTCTTACCATCTGTGGTCTCCACCTCTTTTACATTCTGCAGCGAAGGGGTGTGCAGACAAAGCCGCCATCTCCCATGTTACATTACCCCAGGACTGATTGGGAATGCAGGTACAGAATACAGTGCTTTGCTTGATGATTGCACCTCCGATTTGCTGTGGTCCTCTTTGTTGCACCTCCGATTTGCTGTGGTCCTCTTTGTTGCACCTCCGATTTGCTGTGGTCCTCTTTGTTGCACCTCCGATTTGCTGTGGTCCTCTTTGTTGCACCTCCGATTTGCTGTGGTCCTCTTTGTTGCACCTCCGATTTGCTGTGGTCCTCTTTGTTGCACCTCCGATTTGCTGTGGTCCTCTTTGTTGCACCTCCGATTTGCTGTGGTCCTCTTTGTTGCACCTCCGATTTGCTGTGGTCCTCTTTGTTGCACCTCCGATTTGCTGTGGTCCTCTTTGTGACAAGACCATTTCAACTTTGGATGGACTCTGGTGGGTTCATCTGCACCTTTCATGTTTTTTGAGGACTCCACAATGAGATCTTTTAACCTCCATTTTCTTTAATGTTAAATTGTTTAACATCTAAAGCAGTGCTTGTCAACTCCAGAACCTATGTAGTGTATCCACCTCCACAGGTCATGGTTTTTCAGATTTTTCTCAATGAGAACAGCTTGCAGTTATCACTGATCCAATGACCTAAAAAGTCCAACCAAAACTTTGTTTTTAGTTTTGGAGAGGATGAGGAAGGATTGGAACCCCTGTCAGGTTCTTGCTGCTATCTGCAAGAGAAACTTCCCTTCACTGACTGTCAAGGGCAACAAAAGTCTCACCAGATGGGAAGTGAGGGCAAATCTGCAACCGGGCCACAGATGTCGAAAACGAACCACCTCCTAAATGTTTATTTCAGGATGTCTAGACCTTTAGACCCGGTTCACACAGGGGCGGCATGACTTGTCCCGCGACTCTGCCAGGTGATCTCCACACGACTTCAGAGGTGACTTGCAAAATGACTTCTGTATTGAAGTCAATGCAAGTCGCCCTGAAGTCGCCCCAAAGTAGTACAGGCGACTTTAGTCGCTCCTGTTAGAACGGTTCCATTGTACAGAGCGGAGCGCGACTTGTCAGGTGGCTAGGTCGCCCAACGAGTCGCCCCTGTGTGAACCGGCTCTTAGAAATACCTGTGCAATATGGATACCTGCAGATCAGACTTTTTGGGGGTTAATTGAGATCTGAAGTATAGAAATGCTGCCAAGTGCTGGGTGACTGGTCTTGTATCCCCCCCCCCCCCTTCTGTTCTGTAGATTATGTATGTAGTTACTATGTACAGTAATGTCACTGCTACATGGTAATTTCTGGGCTTGCAAAGGCATTTTTCTGCACACAAAGCGGATTCATACGCTTTTGGCATATTTTAAATGAGTTTTTGTGCCCAGATTTCCGCTTTAAAAAATGCTGTCTGCACCCGAGAGTGCCACATATGGTAGCTGATATGGCTATACAAACATTGCAACCTTTTCACATGTTCTGCTAAATATAAAGAGATTGTAGTGTAGAATAGAAATAGACTTTACTCCGATATTGCACCAAAATTATGTATACAGACTTTTTTTTTTTTTTTCCTTGGTTAGCCTATAATAGAAGGACTTTGCTTTTTCTTTTATTTCTTTGTTTCTGGGATTTCTTTAAATGGTCAAAAATGCATTGTCACCATCCAGGCTCATCCCTGTCATGGACCACCCTATGCAATTTTCTCTCCGTAGAACCTTTTTTTTTTTTTCTCCTTCACACTGGTATTTTCCACCTCACATAACGGTCTAGTTTACTAATGCGTATAAGATCTCTGTAATGGCGAAACCCTAAATTGACAGCATAACACGGCCTTCGTACTGGGAAACCTGTGGTCCGTGTGAAAGTGATATGGCAACTGCTGTTGGAAGATATGTGGTTTGGGGGAACTTTAATGAAATTTGTGCTTTATTGGTACCTGTGAAAACTGGCTTGCATGGCCCCCTAGGGTAGAGTTCACATGCCTGACCAGGACAGTAAAAAAGGGCAATTGCAGGCAAAGTGCTAAATACGTTCCAGGGAAAGCTATAGTACCTAGAATGTATACAAGCACCATTTCACCTAGTCATGGACTTGTAGTGTACTATTGTGAACAACTCTACTCTGTATAGGAGGTTGATGACGCTCTGTTTGCAGTTCTATAGATTCTTCACCCCACCTCCTGCCCACTCCTTTAGAATAGTAGTGAAATCGCCAATGGTAATGCCTTGCTGTGCGTCACCCAAATACTTCCAACCCCATTCATTACAGCAGTCTTTCTCAATCTTATCAACATGGAGGAACCCTTGCAATAACGTTCCGGCCTCTGGAAATCTCTGCTCCTTTCATTTGTGGTCAATTCAAGTTTTCAAAGTGAAAAAAGAGAAAAGAAAAACAATGCGCCTACTAAGTGCAGTATGTTAGTAATTTATTATTAAAAAAGTTAAAATAACAGCCAAATGGCTACTCACAAGATAGAAGTGGAGTACAGGCATAGATGTGTTCCTCTCTGTGAATTGTCTGCGGGGGGCATGAGTCAGTTCGTGCATCTGTGATCTCCCAGTTGTGGAGTGCTGCCAAGGTGCAGAAGTGCACTGTGTTAATGCTGCAGCAATGGGGAGGTTGCTGTGAAGCGATGGATGTAAGGCACTGTCGCTCTGTGACAGTGTGAACGTACAGTTCCCCGCAGTATGCGGCGTGCGGTTCACGCTGGAGCGCAGTCAGCTTCGGCGACCGGACGTGACGTCAATGGCAGGCGATGGATGATGACGCGTTTCAATGCTTCCGCATTTTCCTCGGATAATGTTATCTCAGTGGGAGATATTAGGACGGACTTTCTGAGATTAAATCCCGGGTTTATCTTGACGTTGGTATGCGCTTTTTGCTCCCCAGTGGCAGCTTTCTGGAAAGTGAAGAATAATTGGAGTTAGCGGGATTTAATCTCAGAAAGTCCGAAAGTCAGAAAGTCCGAGGAACACATCTATGCCTGTACTCCACTTCTATCTTGTGAGTAGCCATTTGGCTGTTATTTTAACTTTTTTAATAATAAATTACTAACATACTGCACTTAGTAGGCGCATTGTTTTTCTTTTCTCTACTGTATACAGAGTCCTCTTCGCTCTACAATTGCTGCCAACAGTGCATATGTTCTAAAGGACTTGAATTTTAGTATTCTCATCATATGGACTTCCTAATATAGAGATTTTATTTCATTGATTTTTATCTTATTCCCCAGTTAGGTTTTTGTTTCTTTTTCTTGTGCCGTCATTTGTATTGCAAGTTTTCAAAGTGGCAGAAGACCTAACCGGTCTACCAAGCTCTTCCCCTGATGATTCCGTACTCTTCTCCCCTCATTACCAGTTCTTGTATGATTCAGAACATGCAAGGATTGTTTTCTGCTCTGCACAGTGTTCAGTTAATCTGCATTTTTTTTTTTTAAATACCAATAAAAATGATTGAAACAGAAATTGCTCATTGCTTGGGACCCCTAGCAACCTGGTTTTGAAGGGCTGCATTACGGAGAAGACACGCTTTGTTGCAAGCCCGATTTTAGCTTTCAGGTGTTTTGTAAAAGACAGATGTCACCTGTATTGACGAAGTATTAAAAAAATAAAAAAATATTTGAGGACTTTTGCAGGAGAAAACAACTTGAATCCTACTCCTCGGCTTTGCATGTTCCCCTACCAGGGGTCTCAAACTGGCAGCTCTCCAGCTGTTGCGAAACTACAATTCCCATCATGCCTCTGCCTGTGGGAGTCATGCTTGTAACTGTCAGCCTTGCAATGCCTCATGGGACTTGTAGTTTCGCAACAGCTGGAGGGCTGCCAGTTTGAGACCCCTTCTCTATCCCCATGATTGTGCCTGGGGGTCTGGCTTGGCTTTTCTCACCACTTTTTTTTTTTTTTTTTTCCAGTCATTGCTCCCTTTTTAAAAGAATGCAAAAACTTTAACCCCAGTCTACATGAGGACCCTCTCCCCCGATCCTGGTCAAACTGGGTCCTGTGCTCGCAGCACCCTTGTGCCACCCAGTGTGCCTTGACTCCCTGGTTGATAATCGCTGATCTAGAAAATCTGCTGCCAGATGTTACTTTTTCCAGTCATTGCAAAGTACAGGTTCTCTTTAACATGCTGTTTATTTGTGGATGGTCATTGGGACACTGCACTAGAGAACGTTGGTTTAAGGCCCAGTTCACACCAGACGCAGTTCCGTTCAGTTCCGTGTGCTTTTTTTCTGCGCAAAATGTATGCACAGTGTTTTCCATGTATTCCAATGGCTCTTGTTGGCTCTAATTCACACCATGCAGTCAGTTTCTGCACCGGAAACTGACCGGAAACTGACTGCATGGTGTGAACTAGAGCCAACAAGAGCCATTGAAATACATGGAAAACACTGTGCATGCATTTTTAGTGCAGAAAAAATGCACATGGAACTGCGTCTGGTGTGAACTGGCCCTAAATGTAGAAATTCTTGTTCTCATAATCTTGGTAATGCTCAATCCCAAGAATACATTTTGTGTGTGTGTTTTTTTTTTTTTTAATACGTTAATAAATGGCCTGAACTAATGAACCTGTGCATATAGCTGCAAGCAAATCAGCCTCCTTCCAGCTACCCCGGTGCTTCTATAACGACCTTATTAACAGAAGCTTGCAGTTAATGGATTAGAAATTAAAATTCCATAGAACAGCCGTGAGTGGTGTCATTCATTATGAGAAGTATAGGAGAGGAGGGTGTGCGCTTCATATAGGGGGCGAAGCGTTTCAGGAATTTCTGAAGTTTACTGATTATCCTTTTTTTTCTTCTTCTTTTTTTTCACCATAATGTGTATTTAAGAGGGGGATGGGAGACATTAAGTTGTGTTTGAAATTCTTTAGACTCTTGGCACTCCCTGGACTGGTAAACTACTATCTATTTTTCTTTATGTATTACTCCTCGGTCATCCATGTAGTGTAATGGTGCAGAACCCTAATAGAAAGGGAGGGAGGCCAGATTGTGTGCAAAATGGTTTACAGATTACGTAGATCTAAGGCTGGATTCACATCTATGGCATTTTTGTGCTTTTTGCATTTTGCAGACTTGCACTACAGAACGTGTTTCATAGGAAACCATGTTAAAGTGGAGGTCCACCCTAAAAAAAAAAAAAAATGAAAAAAAATTTTTTTTTTACTTGCCAGAAATTGCGGTTGCTAGGCAGGTCTTCCTAATCTGCCTCTTCCTAGTCCGCGGCTGGTCGTCATCATCACGTTGTCTTCTGGGGAATGGGGAGCGCTGCCTTCTGGGAACTGTGTGTACCCAGAGAGCAGCCAGCCGCCCATTCATACAGCGCCGCGAGATTTGCACATGCGCAGTAGGAAAGGGGCAGTGAAGCCGCAAGGCTCCACTGCCTTTTTCCCTTAGTGAGGATGGCGGTGCCAGGACCAGCCATGATCGAGGGATTGGCCTCGGGGGGGGGGGGGGGCCGACATTGCGGGCGCCTAGGACAGGTAAGTGTCCTTATTAAAAGTCAGCAGCTACAGTGTTTGTAGCTGCTGACTTTTAAAAAATAAATCACGGGTGGAACCCCCCCTTTTAAATGGACTGTAGTTTAAATCTGCAAAATGCATAGGTGTGAATCCAGCCTAAGGAAACTTTTATTTATTTAATTTTTTTTTTTTGATAGAGTAGGGAAGGTTCAGACATGTAAAATTTAATAGTTGTCACCACAACAAGAGGCGAGGGAAAAATCTTCCAATGGGGACACTTGTTTGGTGACGGTCACCCACTCACTTCCTGTTGTGTCTCCAGCACAGACTAAAAATAGCTTACGGATGGTTACCAAACCGATCCAAAACAAAAAACGTTTTGGCTTTAAATCCACAAAAAAGGTGTGTGGGGGTTTTTTTCTTTTTGTCGCAACTTGAAAATTAAACCTTGAGATGCATGCGGGGAGTAGACTTGCAGGGGTCTCAAACTGGCAGCCCTCCAGCTGTTGTGAAACTACAAGTCCCGTGAGGCATTGCAAGGCCAACGGGTACAAGCATGACTCCCTCAAGCAGAGACATGATGGGACTTGTAGTTTTGCAACAGCTAGAGGGCCGCCAGTTTGAGACCCCAGGAGTAGTGCTTATACTTCAGATTCATCCAACTTTACTGTAGTGTCCCAGTCCTCCCTGCTCCCGGGATGGTAATCAGGTTATGGGAGATCCTCTGCTGGTGGTTTTGGAGTGCTTTTCCCAAAATTACCCACTGCAGGCCTTTTACTTCGTCTGAAGGGAAGGAAAAGTTTCACAGCCGCAAACCAGATTCAAATCTTTGCATGTGACTAGTGATTTAAAGGTGATTAGAATTGGAATGTTATACTGTACAGAGAAAGATTAGAAGTTACACAGCACAAGTTTTAGTAAAAATGCTTCAACTGACCCTTTGAGATCAGCCGCAGGTTAGTGGTTATAAAGGATCAAGGTTTTTTACCTTTCTGCATTCTATGCATGAAGAAGTTAAAACCTGTGTGCAGCAGCCCCTCTAATACTTACCTGAGCCTCATCGCCATCCAGCGATGTGTACGAGAGCCTTGGCTCTCTAGAGACTCCCCATCATTGGCTTAGACAGCAGTGGGAGCCATTGGCTCTCATTGCTGTCCATCGCAGCCAGTGAGGAGAGGGTGTGGGGCCGAGAAGTGGCTTGGGTGCCCAATAGAAAGCTGCTTGCTCTGGGGGCACTCAGCCGGAAGGAGGGGCCAAGAGCGCCTGTGGGGTCCCCGAAAAGGGGAAGATCAAGCCTGCTCTGTGCAAAACCACTACACAGAGCAGGTAAGTATAACATTTTTGTTTTTTTTTAAAAACGAACGTTTTCCAGGCTGTTCTCTGTTTTGCTAGAAAAAACCTGTTGTGCACAGAGCTCAATAGTTCAAGCCTAAATTTCCACACAGGTGAATGATCCAGTGCATTGTCTCCTCCCCCTCTCACTCCATGGCTGCTCTGGGACTGAACTATGTAGGGTTTGTTAGATAGTCTGAGGGCAAATTTACCTCTGCTGTGCTTTTTGTAGAACACCCATAGTGCTCCTGAGTCATTGGTCCAGCGTGTAGTTCTGGTGTATATCGCAACTGAGCAGATTTACCAATAATAATAATTTTAAAATGTGTTTGCATTTTATATAGTATGCCTGTGTCTCCTGTATGTTATTACAAGTACAAAATGCAGTCTTTGGATTAGAAGATCTTATCACACTTTCTTATTAGTCCAAAAGTAATTCCCCCGCAGCCTCAAAGCAGGAAGGGCAGGGGAGGAGCAGCGATCGGCGAATACTTGTCTGACAAGCCCAAAATTGTCCTTTTTTGTTTAACATCCTGGGACTGAGTCTGAGAACAAGATGAATATCTTCAGGTCTCCGCATTCCTGAGACTGACAGCTGTGCACTCTGCAATCCACCGCCAGGTTGTTCTTGGCACATTTTAGGATGACTACTGCTTCTTTATTAAAGATTTCCTTACATAAACCCTAATAAAGCAGCATTTTATATACTTGGACATAAACCCTTCATCTTGTTAAATGGAGCGGCCTTGTTAACACCCATCCCCTACCCCGTTGGATACAAAAATCATCTTTTGTCATAAACAAAGCTTGGGTCGTGCGAAAACTTTCAGATCTTACCTGTTTTATCTATGTTATGGTATATACCAGGGATATGCAAATGGCAGACCTCCAGCTGTTGCAAAACTACAAGTACCATCATACCTCTGGGTGTCATCCTTGTGGCTGTCAGTCTTGCTATGCCTCATGGGACTTGTAGTTTTGCAACAGCTGGAGGTCCACTAATTGCATATCCCTGGTATATTTTTTTTTTTTTTTCACAAGAAGATCCCTGGTATATTTAGTCATAGTTAAAGGGACACTAAAAGTTCCTTAGTTTAAAAAAAAAAAAAAAAAAACATGTCATACTTGCCTCCACTATGCAGCTCGTTTTGCACAGAGTGGCCCCGAACATCCTCTTCTGGGGTCCCTCGGCGGCTCTCGCGGCTCCTCCCCGCATTAGATAACTCCCTTGGAGAAGAGCTCTCCCAAGGGGGTTACCTTGCGGGCGCGCTCCTGATTCATATACTCGGCGTCCATAGACGCCGACTGTATGACTCGGCCCCGCCCCCCGCATCATTGGATTTGATTGACCGCAGTGGCAGCCAATGGCTGCGCTGCTATCAATTTATCCAATCAACACCAGGACTCCGTGGAGAAGAGGACGCCGGGGACGACCGTAAAGGCAGATGACAAACTCTTCTTGTATCGGACCAGGCGATGGGGCCATTCCTGGCTTTTCAATAAGAAGAAATGTGGATGGTATTAACTACATCAGGGATGGTGAACCTTGGCACCCCAGATGTTTTGGAACTACATTTCCCATGGTGCTCATGCACTCTGCAGTGTATTTGAGCATCATGGGAAATGTAGTTCCAAAACATCTGGGGTGCCAAGGTTCGCCATCACTGAACTACATGTTGCTGCTATCTATTGGACAAGTCACAAGAAAAACAAGTGGTGTGTCCTGAGATTGAAGAGCTGTCACCTCGCCGGTCCAGGTTGTCCTATGACCTCTCCCTCTCTGGGGGACATGTGCAAATGCTGACTTTTGTCAAACTTGGTGCTTAGATGAGTCCATAAATAGCTGCTCCATACTGATGGATGCTGGGCTATTGAGGGATACCTGCAGGTGTAAAAAGTTTTTTAAATATAGTAGAAAACACCTGTTGTAATTCACTGAGGTGGTGAGCGGTTGGTGCATTTGGCTTGTAGTGTCCTCCTTGCACCGCAGCATAGCATATAGGTAAAAGAAACCGGCAGCTCGATCTTCTGCAATGATTGAGTTTATTTATCCATGTGTAGTACAAAATAATACGGGCTTACGCGTTTCGGCGCACAGCTTTCTTTTACCTATATAGGTGTAATAAGTACCTGATGATGGTATAGCGCAGGCATCACTAAATGGCGGACCGCGGTCCGGTTCCGGCCCCAGTAGCCATACTAACCGGACCGCACTCCTCCCCCCGCCGCCGGCTTGCCCGCCTGCCGCTATGTTCAAAGCATGGCAGGCACGCCGCGCACGGGTTGGTCTGTCCCTTCTGGTTCGGATCGCTGCAGTGTCTCCGCCCTCCGCCTGTCTTATTTACACAAGACGAGAAGCGCAGCTGTTCTGGACAAAGGGCGGGACTTTTTAAGTTAAGAAGCGGGTGATTGGTTGCTACGCAGCGGGGCGGTCCCAGCAATCAATCACTCACCTTTAACTTGAAAAGTCCCGCCCGTTGTCCAGAGCGGCCGCGCTGCACGTCTTGTGGGAATAAGGTAGGGCTCTGTGGGGAGGGGGAAGTGCTGTGCAGTTATGAGGACAGGAGTCAGGAGTCAGGGGTCTGTGATCTGTGATGGGGGGACCAGTCTGTTATTGTGGGGCCAGTCTGTGATGATGGGGGGGCAGTCTGTGATAGGCGGCAGTCTGTAATGAGGGGGGCCAGTCTGTGATGATGGGGGGGGGACCAGTTTGTGATGGGGGGGACCAGTCTGTGATGAGGGGGGGCCAGTCTGTTATGTGGGACCAGTCTGTTATGTGGGGACCAGTCTGTTATGTGGGGACCAGTCTGTTATGAGGGGACCAGTCTGTTATGAGGGGACCAGTCTGTGATGAGGGGACCAGTCTGTGATGAGGGGACCAGTCTGTGATGGGGGGGCCAGTCTGTGATGGGGGGGACCAGTCTGTGATGGGGGGGACCAGTCTGTGATGGGGGGGACCAGTCTGTGATGAGGGGGGCCAGTCTGTGATGAGGGGGGCCAGTCTGTGATGAGGGGGGCCAGTCTGTGATGATGGGGGGGACCAGTTTGTGATGGGGGGGACCAGTCTGTGATGAGGGGGGACCAGTCTGTGATGAGGGGGGGCCAGTCTGTTATGTGGGACCAGTCTGTTATGTGGGGACCAGTCTGTTATGTGGGGACCAGTCTGTTATGTGGGGACCAGTCTGTTATGAGGGGACCAGTCTGTGATGAGGGGACCAGTCTGTGATGAGGGGACCAGTCTGTGATGAGGGGGGCCAGTCTGTGATGGGGGGGCCAGTCTGTGATGAGGGGGGCCAGTCTGTGATGAGGGGGGCCAGTCTGTGATGAGGGGGGCCAGTCTGTGATGAGGGGGGCCAGTCTGTGATGAGGGGGGCCAGTCTGTGATGAGGGGGGCCAGTCTGTGATGAGGGGGGCCAGTCTGTGATGAGGGGGCCAGTCTGTGATGGGGGGGACCAGTCTGTGATGAGGGGCCAGTCTGATGATGGGGGGACCAGTCTGTGATATGGGGGACCAGTCTGTGATAGGGGGGACCAGTCTGTGATAGGGGGGACCAGTCTGATGGGGGGGACCAGTCTGTTATGAGGGGGGACAGTCTGATGGGGGACCAGTCTGTGATGAGGGGGGACCAGTCTGTGATGGGGGGGGGGGGGGACCAGTCTGTGATGGGGGGGGGGGGACCAGTCTGTGATGGGGGGGGGACCAGTCTGTGATGGGGGGGGGGACCAGTCTGTGATGGGGGGGGGGACCAGTCTGTGATGGGGGGGGGACCAGTCTGTGATGGGGGGGGGGGGCCAGTCTGTGATGGGGGGGGGACCAGTCTGTGATGGGGGGGGGACCAGTCTGTGATGGGGGGGGACCAGTCTGTTATGGGGGGGCAGTCTTATGGGGGACCAGTCTGATGGGGGGGGACCAGCCTGTGATGAGGGGGGGCAGTCTGATGGGGGGGACCAGCCTGTGATGGGGGACCAGTCTGTAAAGGGGGGACGAGTCTGTGATGAGGGGGGCCAGTCTGAGATGAGGGGACTGTGATGTGCACAGGAGGCTGCGATGTGGAGGATATCATGTGGAGTTATAGCACCAACATGACACTCGGACCTCCGCCAGGAGAAAGAATTTCTGACCGGACCCTGGTGAATTTTAATTCACTACCCCTGGTATAGAGGCTCATTACAACACCAATTTTTACAACTAGTTGAATCTCCTCCCTCATTTGGAAGCCAGGCGTTTAACTTGATTACTGTTAATTTGTGGCGCAGGTTGCAGCAGCGATAGTCTGCTTCCTTATCCATGGATTATGTGCATAATACAGACCACCCATTAATTAACATCTAACGCTGATCTTGCTTTTCCCATATTTGATGTGCAAGTTTTTTCTGGTGAACAACGCAGTTAATCTCCTATCCCAACATGCATCAAATGCTAAACTTGCTTTTCACACATTTCTATTGCTTTTTATGGGAAATGATGCAGGAAATCCCACAAAGCTAAAAGCTTCCACTGACAGCTCTCACTCCCTGCGACTCCTTTCATCTACCACTGTAACCATTTTTTATTGTATAGAATAACGCAGCATAAGGTGTGTCAAAGGTCTTGTGGCTGATCACTAAAATCTCAACCTAAAGGAGAACGCTGACCAGTGCTGGTATTTCAGGTGTCTGGTGATTTGTCTCCTACGTCCCAACCTTACCCCGAGGCAAACCTAAAGGGAAGCAGAACCTATACAGGGTCTATCTATAATACAGGGTCTATCTATACATCACCTATTTTATCTACAAATATCAGTTCTATAAGTCCTGCCGCCTTCTTGTAGCTGCAAGCATCTTCTGAGTGAACAATCTTGCCCTACGTTCACATCTTCACATTTTTTTTTTTGTTGTGTGTTTGCAGAAACGCACTACAGTCCATTTAACATGTTTTCCTATGGTACACGTTTACATGTGTGTTTTTTTGGATCGGGTCAGGGACTTCTTCCTGCAGCAGATTGCGTTTTGCGTGTAATAGACTTCAATAGAGCCGCACTAGAAATGCAAGTGTTGCGTTTTTGATGCGTTTTTTCTTTCCACTTTAACACTGTGTATTAGAGCTGCAACGACGCGTCGACGTAATCGATTACGTTGACTACGGAAATACATTGATGCTTCTCTCCCACACACGATCACCGCTGACTGTCCCCTATCCTCCAGTCCCCATCCATCGTCCTCCATGCTGCTGTCCCCCTCCATGCTGCTCCGTGTCTCCCTCTCTCCTCCGTGTCCCCCTCCGTGTATCTCTCCCCCTCCATGATGACGCCCCCACTCGGTATCTCAGGATGGAGAGCGGAGATGGGAGCCGGTAAACCCGGCTCCTTCGTTTTCTGAATGGACAGAGTCAGTGATCACGGACTGTCCATTCACATAACTGAAACATTGTAACCTCCTATGATCACGATGTCTCAGTTAATGAATGAAGAGAAGCCGCTGTCTTCTCTCCATTCATTATCAGTGCAGCGGAGGCTGCTGAGAAAGGGACTGGGGAATCTGTGTCCCTTTCCCTGTCTCAAATGGGAGATGTCAGAGGTCTGTTAAGACCCCTGATAAATCACAATAGCCCCCCAACAGGGTTGATAAAAAAATAAATAAAATTGCAATAAATAATAGAAAAAAAATTGTAAAAAAAAAAAAAAAACACTGACACTGTCCCCACATCCCCCCCCCTTTAAAAAAAGAAAGCATTGTAAAAAATATTTTTTTTAAAAAATAACTAATTTTAAAAAAAAATTTATAAAAATAATCTTTCGAGTAGTCGACTAATCGAAAAAATCGCTAGATTAGTCGACAGAAAAAATAATTGTTGCAGCTCGACTGTGTATAGCTGGTTGCTAAGGAGGCCAGCGCCACGTCCTTAACAACTGATAAGTCATCAGCTGTCAGCAGGGTTCCCCGCTGATAGTTCAATAAAAAAAAAGAACTGTGGCAAAAAAAAATGGTGGGAAAAAAAAACACATGGCCCTTCGGGTCTAGTATGTATTTGGAGTGGAACCCCATACAATTTTTTTATTTATTTTTTTATGGTGTGTGGTTCCCATTCATTTTAATGGAAGCTTTCATGCTGGGGCGGTGCAAAAAGTCCTGCAAGCAGCATCTAAAAAAGCGCCTCTAAAATGCCCTTGTCCATTGAAATGAATGTGAAACGCTTCCAAAGCGCTGCAAAACTGCTTTTTTTTTTTTTTTTTTTTTTTTTTTAGGGAACAAGAAAGAAGTGGTACTAAAAAAAGTAACGCTGGGTCGTACTTTATAGGCATAGGAAACCATGGAGAAGTAGAAAAAAATATTACAATATTTGTTGAAAAAAGTACATAATATACATTGAGCATTCAAAAAATAAAAAATCATATAAGATGGAGTATACAGTGAGCCCTTGTGCGTCAAGGCGTTTCACCGTTGGGCTTCATCAGGACACGTTCAAGGTTCAAAGATGGCAAAAGAGAAAACGGATCTCACTGTCTGAAATTAAACAGATCTGTTTAAAAATTCTGATAACACCTCTTAAAAACATTGAAGAATTATTAGAATTTTTAAACAAATATGTCATTTCAGACAGTGAGATCCGTTTTCTCTTTTGCTATCTTTGAACCTTGAATGTGTCCTGATGAAGCCTAACGGTGAAACGCGTTTACGCACAAGGGCTCACTGTATACTCTGTATCATTTTATGATTTAAATTTTTTTGAATGCTCAATGTATATTATGTACATTTTTCAATAAATATTGTAATATTTTTTTCTACTTCTCCATTGTTTTCTATGCCTATAAAGTCCGACCTAGCGTTGCTTTTCAAGTACCCATTCATTCTTGTTCCCTCTTAATCTACGGATGTGGCGATGTGAGTGCTTCCTTTCTTATTTTCTTTTTTTTTTAAGGTCACGTTGTTGCGTGACCTTTAAAAAAAAATTTAAAAAAAATTTAAAAAATGCCCTGTAAAAATGGCGCAAAAACACCCTGCTTTTTATAGACCGTTTTTGAGTGCGTCGTGTGAAAGGGGTCTTGGTAATGTAGGGATTTTCCTTTCTTGTGGTCAGGTTGTCTCTTGAATCCAGTGCAAGACGAGGGAAGGGGGAATTTTACTTCTACTGGAAATCTTCTTTAACCGATTTCCTCCACCCATGTTTAAATTCTTCTTGTATTTTTAATCTTAAAGGAAATTTGTGATGTGGCCCTTTGGGAGGGCTGGAAGGAAGTCTGTGTGTGAATTCCCTTTGCGTCTCTTCTCACTGCTTGTAAGTTTTAGGAGTTTGTTGGGGAATTAATTGGGTAGTCAGTGCTCCGTGAGATGGCTTTGATCATAATCTGGGCAATAAGCTGCTGGTGATTTCTATTGTTTCACAGCTTTGGTAATGACCTATTTTTCCTTCTTAAAGTAGGCCCGTCATCCAGGCAGAGGAATAGCAGCTGATGGTCAGTTCTTCAAAGAGGGCAGCTATACAACTTGTTAGCACCTGGATATCACTGGTTGCTATTAAAGTCCTACTGATTGGATTGAAGGATTGGAGCACCACACCGACATGTTGAGATTGAAACTGGAGATTTTATTCCAAACCTGTAGCAAATTCCATACCCAACGCGTTTCTCTAGCCACACTCCAACCTCCCCCTCCCTTGTCAGGGCTTAAGAGAACGACTGTTGGGGACTTGGCTATTGCTAAGATCAGGATCTTTGTTTTATTAAATATTGGAGATTTTTTTTAATATACAGATATTCCGATTTTTATCAATGGCTCGAGTGCCCCAACAGCTATTCTCTTAAATCCTAATGAAGGGGATGGTGTGAGGTCCCCAAAACGCGCTGGGTTATTGAGTTTGCTAAACAAAACACATTTTTTGATCTCAGCATTTTGGTACGGTGCTCCAATCTTTTAATCCAACCATGATACATATTTTTCTCCACGAAGGTTCCTCTGTGTATGGAAGCAGCCCAGCAGAGTATAAAAGAGAAGAGAGGCGCCTCTAAGTGTAGCAATATCATTACATTTAATGAAGGTACAACATTTAGCAACTCACATGGTTGATGATTAAAAGAGGCACATCTAAGTATGCAGGCGTCTAGGGTAAAGCGATCCACATTGACCATCCTCCTCACCGCCGGCTCTCACCGCTATCAGTCTGCAATCGTGACCGGGAAGACTACCCTGCAGTAGAGCGATCTGAAAGCGAGGCTTGAACCGCTCGTGGAAGGGACGATATCAATGGCGGTGAGGAGGACGGTCTATGTGGACAGCTTTACCCCCGGGTTCCTGCATACTTAGATGTGCCTCTTTTAATCCTCAACCATGTGAGTTGCTAAATGTTGAACCTTCATTAAATGTAACCATATTGCTACACTTAGAGGCGCCTCTCTTCTATTTTATACTCAGTGGTGACATCACACTACTCTTATATCAAGACATTGCTTGTATATCAAGTCCAAAATTTATTAAATTTAGCTTGTCTTGCAAAACGCTCTCAAACCAAGGTTTTACTGTATAGGTACAGAGTAACATCTACATGGGGTCCCTAGTGCCATCGAATCCACAATCTCAACCATTGAAGTCCTAGGCTGCTTTAGGATGACGGGCCCCCGAGTACATAATTACAATTCCAGTTCTAAAAGATTTTATACAAAATCATATATAGATCCAATTTATTTTAGTGTTTTCTGAGTCCATTCAAATTCTTCTCTCATTCTCAGCCCTGATGAAGAGGCGGTTTTGTTGCGTTTTTTATATTTTTAGTTTGGTTGAATAATTTAATGGTATCTTTTGACTGTTTTTTTACATTTTTGGCATGGCGTCCATTATTTCTATACTAGGCCTTCAATCGGTCAGATGTGACTCTGAGACCTGTATGAAGAGCGCAGTTACTTTTGCAGCTCTACCAATCAGGAAGCAGAACCTTTTATATGTAATGAACTAATATAAACACCCCCCCCCCCCCACCTTGAAGATGTATATTGGGGATTAATCTACCAATTTAAAAATGAGCAAGATTGTTTATACATCTAAAGTCTGAGTAGCAGTAGTCCCTCTTATGATGGTGTATTTAGTGTGCGCAAGGCAGATGCCCATCAGAGCAGTTTATATCTCTATCCATTGCGTCTTTCCTGCTGGCAGAGTCTGCTCTGATTTAATGTTTAACCAGCACTGATCTAACCAGTTTGCAGGATTGCCCGGTCCCCAGGACAGCATGGAACTAATCCTCTTGTCTCATTGACAGATTGTAGAATGTTGCCTTCGGTGATCCTGGACTTCCCCACCTGACCGTTCCTGGAAGGCACACCAGAGGCGCCTGGGACCGAATCATGCTGTGCCGTAACAAGTCCCGCCTCTTGATTGTCACCATTTTGCTGCTGTCTGTCGTGACCTGGCTTTACCTGTCGGTCAGTGACACGGAATGTGAGTGTAATCCCTCTGTAATTCACATTTGTGATGACCGTGCCCGAAATTTATCTAAAGCCAGAACTTTTTTTTTTTTTGGATGGAATAAGGAATTGTTGAAGTGATACCAAACATACAATATTTAATTTAACCCTTCTCTTTATGTATAAATCTGTTCACTTGAATGGGTCGCATTCAGTACTAAGAAAAAACACAAGGTAGTGGCACATAGCTGTAGTATACAATGTGAAAAAAAATAGTCCATATAATTCCTTTGAGCTATATAGCTCTAGTGTGAGATAACCGTCTTTTGTACCCAAGGCAGCCTTGCAAGGGGAGCTGAAGCAGAACGCCAAAACCTGTAAAGAGAGGGAACAGAACGGTCCCTGTGGTCCCTGCGGCGCTGTGAAGCCGTGTGAAAAGCCAATGTCCTGTCCGCCAGGTATCTTCCGGCTCTCGGGCGGCAACCAGAACGAGGTCTGGGACGCAATCTGCAGGTTGCGGATGAGGGCTGAAGCGCAACGTGAGGCGGGATGACGTCACGGACTGTGATGCAATGCGTTTCGCAGTGATGAGATGAAAACACTGTGCGCACCTTTTTCAAGCTTGAAAAAGGTGCGCACAGTGTTTCCATCTCATCACTGTGCATGCACCGAAAGGCGTTGCATCACGGTCCGTGACGCCATCCCGCCTCACGTTGCGCTTCAGCCCTCATCCGAGACCTGCAGATTGCGTCCCAGACCTCGTTCTGGTTGCTGCCCGAGAGCCGGAAGATACCTGGCGGACAGGACACTGGCTTTTCGCCACAAGGCTTCACAGCGGCGCAGGGACATTTTGAGATTGCTGACCTGAGCGGAGATTGTCCCCTCAGCGGACACTACTATGCCTTCATAAAGAAACTTCCATGTGAGTGTTTTAATGCTATTGTCTATTAAAATCAAACAGTTTTACTCAAGTGGCGCCCGTTCTCTGTTCCCTCTCTTCGCATTCAGTACTGCCTGCCGAATGTGACTATTTTTTTCCACCCCCTTGCCGCAAGTGTGAATGAGGCCCTGAATATTAAAAGGATTGTCAAGCCTCGAGGTTTTTTCACCTTAATGCATTCTATGCATTAGGGTGAAAAACCTTCTGTGCAGCAGCCCCCCAGACACCCCCCCTTCTTTTTTTTTCTTTTTTTTTTACCTGAACTTGATACAGCGATGTGCACGAGCGCAGCAGGCAAAGCTGCTGTCTCTCTCCTCATTGGACAGATTGATAGCAGCAAGAGCCATTGGGCTCCCGCTGCTGTAAATAGAATCCAGTGACATGAGAGCGGCACATTGTTTGTGTCAATGGACGCAGCACAAGACTCGATAGCGAGTCACCAGGGAAAGGGGCTTTCTATGGGGGTACCCGATGAAGAGGAGGGGCCTGGAGCACTGGCGGTGCACCCCAGGAGAAGAGGATTGGGGCTGCTCTGTGCAAAATGATTGGATTGCACAGAGCAGGTATAAACATGTTTTGTTTTTATTAAAAAAAAAGCGGCGGGGGGGGGGGGGGTGGGTTAAGCCTGGAGATATACAGATCCAGGTTGGTATAGTAGGTGTATGGCCATACAGAGTAAAACTCTTATTGTTGTGGCTCCTGTGAGCTACAGTGCAGCATGTTTTTGCCCATAGACCTACACCACAAAAAACGATACGTGGCTATGCATGTGTGAACACCGCCACTCACATTTGCATGCGTACAGACCTTAATATTCAAAACATGCAATTTTCTGTTTTGTAAAATATGCTTGTGCGTGTAAATGCAAGATTGAGAAAACAATTCCCCTTTCCTTTTCGGCAGGTCCCAACTGCGCACTTCCTGATTTCTCACCTAGGCAAGAATGATGTTCTAAATTGTAATTTTAATTTATTTTCGGTTGGGTAAATCTGAAATGCTAAATATGAATTTCATAGTTGTGATTTTCACCTAGTTGGTAGAGCTCTCGGCTCTCTCCTTCGTCCTTTCGCTCTTCTTCTTTTTTTAATTTTTTTTTATTTACCAAGACAAATTTTTAAGTGAAAGTTGAGCCTAAAACTAAAATCTCTAAATCTTCTGGCAGCCACAATCTAAGACCAGTAAAGCAAAAATCACTATACATAACTTTTCTGAAGCCGCTCTGGTCCGGGCTCCAGCAGTGGAAGCTCTGTGCGGGAGACCACCAACAACGGCTGGGAAATGCTTGGAAAGTGACGTCACCCATAGATTTACTATGGAGCTTCCACTGTCTGCTGCCTTTTCTGAAGCTGCCGCTGACCGCTCAGCATGGGACCAGACCAGAGCGGCTTCAGAAAAGTTATGTATAGTGATTTTTGCTTTAAGCCCCATTCACACCTGAGCGTTTTGTAGCTTGAAGCCTCAAGCTACAAAACGCTGGATGGGGAAAAAAAATCAATTATTCTCTATGGAGATGGTTCACATCTCCACTCAAACACCTGAAGCTAGAAGCTCCAAAACTCCTGAAGCTCAAACAAGTTCTGGAGCTTCTTTTTAGGCAGATTACAGGCGTTTTTCTTTTTTACATTGGTGATCATTTGACCTGTACAAAATTGCAGTAAAAATCTTCAAAATCGCGGTAAACACACGTGACTTCCCGCGTGAAAACAATATGCTCGGGTGTGAATGCAGCCTTGGAGGGCTGGATAGGTTGGTCTTGGATTATAGCTGCAAGTAGATTTAAGAGATTTTCGTTTTAGGCTGAACTTCCACTTTTAATTGCTTTTGTGAAAGAAAACCGTTGTTTACAGAGATGGAGAGCTGAAGCCCAGATTACATGCACAGCTGAAAGAGGCAGAGAAGTGACTCCACTCCCTCAATTTCCCTGCTCTGTAATGCCCCAAACAGAGAGACCTAAGGAAAAAAAATCGACCTCTCTGATTTATCTATAGATCACCCAGAATACTCTGCAAAACCAGTGTCATGGGTGCAGTCTGAGACCCGGTTCACACTGGGGCGGCACGACTTGTCCCGCGACTCTGCCGGGCGATCTCCACACGACTTCAGAGGTGACTTGCAAAATGACTTCTGTATTGAAGTCAATGCAAGTCGCGCTGAAGTCGTCCCAAAGTAGTACAGGAACCTTTTTCTAAGTCGGACCGACTTGAGTCGCTCCTATAAGAACGGTTCCATTGTACAGAGCGGAGTGCGAATTGTCAGGCGGCTAGGTCGTCTGACGAGTCGCCCCTTTGTGAACCGGCTCTAATACATGTTCGTTTTGCGAATAATGATTATATTTAGTTAAAAAAAGAAAAAAAAATCTCAGTTAAATATATTTTAAAAATTGTGAAATAAAACCATTATAGTTTAAATTACTATAGGCAAAACTTTTTTTTTATTTTTTTTTTTTATATAGCATAAGGGAGGGTCAAAGCCCCTGCCATTGGGGAGATTTCCCTTCACTTCCTGTCCCATAGCCAAAACGGGAAGTGAGAGGAAATCCCTGCAAATTTAAGTGGTTGTTAACCCACTATGATGATCATGCCATCCTCTCTGTTCTAAAATGCTATCCACCTGTGCTGTATAAAAAAGATGGCAATTATACCATATATTGGAGCGCCTCCCGGCACTCGCGTAACTACTCGGCTCTCTCCTCTGCCCGGCTGACAGCTATGGCGGGCTGGGCCATGCACTACCACTGATATCAGCCGGGGAGGAGAGAGATACAAGGTAGTCATGTGAGCGCCGGGAAACTATCTGGTATACGATATAATCAGCATCTTTTTTATACAGCACAGGCTCAGGGGCACAAAGTGTTATAGAACAGAGGGGATGGCATGCTTATATTATAGATTTGATTGCACCAGGAGGGGAGGATCGTGGAGTCGATGGAGCTGACAGGCAGGGAGGGGAGGGGGGAGAGGACAGAGGAGAGCTGCGGGTGACGGAGGAAAGTAAACTGACAATGGCGTCAGGACTCAGCAACCATGCTCAGTTTACAGAGGGGAGGGCATAGCCAGGCAGGATCGGCCAGGTATTTTAGGTGATACAAGGGGCCAAATGACACAGCACAAGCACTGTGCTGTATAACATGCTTTAAGGGTACAGCATCCCCCCCCTTTTTTTGGGCTAACAAATACTTTAAGGGAAGCCCTTGGGGGGCCCCCCAGGTCACCAAAACTATTGTCCCTATTGGAAGATTTTCCCTCTATTACTTTTCATATGTGTAAGTGAAGTGTGCACCCTATAGAATATGGATATAAGGTCAGGTTTTCCATTGTGTGGCCATGTTTGTCTGAGCTTTGTATTGCCCCTTTCAGATGGTCCGTCCCCAGGGGTTGCCGCACCACATCTTCCCCCCAGAGCCGCCTCCCATCAGGATTTGGAAGCCCGCCTTCAGGAGGCCGAGGAGGAGAACCGAAGGCTGCGCCTGCAGTTGGTGGAGCTGAGAGGTGAAGATCAGGGAACAGACAGAGACAACAGCAGCCAGTGTTCTCAGAGGAGTCTGACGGAGAAATGCGAGGTGAGTGACCCTACGTCTGGTGTTTTGTTTCCTGCCGCTTATCGTCTTCTGCTAACCAGTTAGTGATGTCCTGTGTTTTCCCACAAAAAACCCCACAGCGGCTTCCATTGCTAGAGAAGTATTTACTCATTCTTCATTTAGGAGTGGACCAAACAGTCAACAGTGAAGAAAAATTATTAGCAATCCCTAATCTAGTTAAAGGTGACCGGTCAGGCGTGCATTGTGTACCGAGTGCAGGGTTCAGGCGTGCGTTGCGTACCGAGTGCAGGGTTCAGGCGTGCGTTGCGTACCGAGTGCAGGGTTCAGGCGTGCGTTGCGTACCGAGTGCAGGGTTCAGGCGTGCGTTGCGTACCGAGTGCAGGGTTCAGGCGTGCGTTGCGTACCGAGTGCAGGGTTCAGGCGTGCGTTGCGTACCGAGTGCAGGGTTTAGTGGTACGCTATGCAGTGCACAACTCCAAACCGCCGCCCCCCCCCCCCAAGCTTCCTCACACCTCTGTTCTCTTCTACCTGGCCTGACTCCAGTACCTCTCTGCATAGGCGATTCTTCCTCGCTTTGCAAGGAGATCATTCTCAGATTCTGGTGATCTGTCACTGCCGTGAGTGCGTGAAGGAATCTGTTGAATCCGGAAACCTCTGAGAGCAAAGCTGTCCTTTATAAACACTGAAGGTTTCTGCGTTTTACAAGCGACAGCGAGAAGTAGGAGTGGAGGGTGCAAGGTGGAGGTGGCGGAATGGATTTCCCCCACGTTCTGGCTGCAACAAAACTGGATACACATGACAAGGCCTTGTGTTTTGAAATATGTGGCTTCGGGTATCGTATGGGCCACTATTGCCGACCTCTGAAAATGCTTGTTTGCCTGGCTGTTAAGCATGCTATTGGCTGCTATACTTAGTTGCTATCCATAAACAAGTATACTGATCAGGTGCCCTCATTTCACTCTTTACTTGCCTGAGGTCAGCATTTTGCAACCAGAAGGTCAGAATTAATAGCCAGGCAACTAGTATTTTAAGAAGAGGTGAGCGGCGATGGTCGGCTCCTCTGGGTACTTGTGTGCATGAAGAATGTAGGTTTTGCCATCCATACTGAATGCCCCCATCTCTTTGCCTCTCTTTCAGCTTATTCACGTTGCTATTGTTTGTGCCGGCCACAACAGTAGTAGGGATGTGGTGACTTTGGTGAAGTCCATATTGTTCCACAGGTAGGTAGCCCACTACTTCAAACCCTCCATTGTAAGTGCAGGTAATGCCCAACTTCAGCCAAAACATTAATCTTTTTGGATAGAGCAAGAAAGGGTTGGAGCTTCCGTCAGGGCTTGGTGCTTATATAGGGCAACAATAATAAAGGTCTTAAAGTAATATTAAACCCTCGTTTTTTTGTTTTGTTTTTTATATCACTTTCAGCAGCTGATTTAATACCTTACTGAGTATGGAGCTTCTTTATAATTGAATCCTTGCATATTTTCCTGTCTAAGCTGGTGCCATGTGCACTGCTCCAGGTTTCCTGCTTCAGGGTGGCTCCTTTCTCTTCCAGGGTTCTATGGAGCCACCTCTGCATGCAGGGACTAGAGTTGCCTCCCTACACTGTGTGCACCGATGGAACCACACAGCCCCATAGCCTAGGTTGACAAGACTCTCCCCTGCTCCTCCCTCTTCCTTCTCTAAGCTAACAGACTGGCTAGCCCAGGGGTAGGCAACCTCGGCCCTTCAGCTGGGGTGAAACTACAAGTCCCATGAGACATTGCAAGACCCTGACAATCACAGCCATGACTCCTAGAGGCAGAGGCATGATGGGATTTGTAGTTGCACCTCAGCTGGTGTGCCTAGATTGCCTTCCCCTGGGCTAGAGACTACACTGTCCACTGTCAACCCTTTCCTGTGAAGACCAGATGTTCAGGGAAGCAGTGCTGAGAGAGCAGAAGGCAGTAGCATTGTACGCTGTAAACTGCAAGTGCTGGAGAAAGGAATCTGTGCTCAGTGTGTTAAACTGAAAAGCAGAGGGTTTAAATCTATTTTAAGCTGCACTGTTACATATTATTCGCAATTGCTTAATTATTATAACCCCTTTTTATTTATCCCAAATATATCACCTAAAAATACCTAGAGCCAGAGAAAGCAAAAAAATCAAACACAGCCGCCTATTGTGAGAACTTTCCGGAAGGTCGGTCATTGTGAATACTGATGAAAAATATGTTGCTGGTGGATTCTAGCCTGATAAACAAATGGCCACTAGAGGGAGTGTTTACAGATCTGTATATAAAATGCAGTAATCCAAAATATGGATCAGCAAGAGGGTAGAAAAAATTAGGAAATTTCACCATTAACTCAGCGGTGTTGTGTCCAGATCTGTGTGTTGTGTCCAGATCTGTGTGTTGTGTCCAGATCTGTGTGTTGTGTCCAGATCTGTGTGTTGTGTCCAGATCTGTGTGTTGTGTCCAGATCTGTGTGTTGTGTCCAGATCTGTGTGTTGTGTCCAGATCTGTGTGTTGTGTCCAGATCTGTGTGTTGTGTCCAGATCTGTGTGTTTTGTAATGTCTCTCCAACCTCTCAGGGTTTTAGAATTGACACTTTTTTGTAATTGTATTAAATGGGACAACAAGAGCTGTGACTTTTCATTGCTTGGAAGTGTGAGGCATGCTGGGAGATTTCTGCAGCGCCAATACAACTCACACAGTGAGCATGCTCAGTACTCCTACCTGGACTGTTTGGTCTCATAGGAATAGTTGGATCTTTCTAGAAGAGTCAGATGATCAAATTAAAGTTGACAATAATGAAAGAAAAACGCTGCAGGGAAGTATTTAATGAACTTCTCAGCCGCGGCCGTTGTGAGCGATAAGACAAGCTGACATTTTATCCTCGTCACATTTCTGTGCTGGCCGAGGGGCTTCAATGATGGAGGAAAAGGGACAATATTGTGTAAATCTCTGATCTCTAATCCCGGGGATTTGTCTGTTACGGATCTTTTTCATGTTGTCTCCCTTCACAGGAGGAACCCGCTTCACTTCCACCTGATCACTGACTCCGTGGCTCTGCGGATTTTGGGCAATCTGTTCCAGACATGGATGGTTCCGTCCCTTTACATCAGCTTCTATAATGCCAGCGACCTCAAGGTACCATATCCAGACATCACAGCATAGATATGTGACCGCTTTATCTATGGCAGCCAATTACATTCCAGATATTATTATAGTGCAGAATGGACAGCAGGCACCTAATTGGCTTTTATTGGCAACACCTTCTACTTTTTTTTTTTTTTTATAAATGAAAGGTCCGTTTTCATTGGGGGGGGTGTGTGTGTGTGTGTGTGTGTGTGTGTGTGTGTGTGTGTGTGTGTGTGTGTGTGTGTGTGGTTGCTTGGTGGTGTTTTGTGAGTTACTTCCAGTAGTTTGTGTCTGTGAGCTTCCCAAAACCAAGGTGTCACTTCTGGACTTGTTTGTTACGTATCATTGTGCGGTGGTCTTCAAACTGCGGCCCGGGGGCTGGATGCAGCCCTTTGCTTGCTTTTATCCAGCCCTTGGGGTACTAATGTATTCACTGACACCAATGAAGGGCTCAATTTCTCCCAATGATGCCAACAATGGGGCCCAATTCTCCCCCCCCATGACACCAATGATGGGGCACAATCCCCCCCCATGACACCAATGATGGGGCACAATCCCCCCCCCATGACACCAATGATGGGGCACAATCCCCCCCCATGACACCAATGATGGGGCACAATCCCCCCCCCATGACACCAATGATGGGGCACAATCCCCCCCCATGACACCAATGATGGGGCACAATCCCCCCCCATGACACCAATGATGGGGCACAATCCCCCCCCATGACACCAATGATGGGGCACAATCCCCCCCCCCATGACACCAATGATGGGGCATAATCCCCCCCATGACACCAATGATGGGGCACAATCCCCCCCATGACACCAATGATGGGGCACAATCCCCCCCATGACACCAATGATGGGGCACAATCCCCCCCATGACACCAATGATGGGGCACAATCCCCCCCCATGACACCAATGATGGGGCATAATCCCCCCCCATGACACCAATGATGGGGCACAACCCCCCCCCCCCTTGACACCAATGATGGGGCACAACCCCCCCCCCCATGACACCAATGATAGGGCACAACCCCCCCCCCCCCATGACACCAATGATGGGGCACAACCCCCCCATGACACCAATGATGGGGCACAATCCCCCCCATGACACCAATGATGGGGCACAATCCCCCCCATGACACCAATGATGGGGCACAATCCCCCCCCATGACACCAATGATGGGGCACAATCCCCCCCATGACACCAATGATGGGGCACAATCCCCCCCCCCATGACACCAATGATGGGGCACAATCCCCCCCCCCATGACACCAATGATGGGGCACAATCCCCCCCCCATGACACCAATGATGGGGCACAATCCCCCCATGACACCAATGATGGGGCACAATCCCCCCCATGACACCAATGATGGGGCACAATCCCCCCCCCATGACACCAATGATGGGGCACAATTCCCCACCCCCCCAATGACCCCAATAATGGAGCAAAATCCCCCCCTCCCCCAATGACACCAATAATGGAGCAAAATCCCCCCCCTCCCCCAATGACACCAATAATGGAGCAAAATCCCCCCCCTCCCCCAATGACACCAATGATGGAGCAAAATCCCCCCCACAATTCCTCCCACACTCAAAAGACATGCTGGTAAGTCAATTGGCTCCAGTCTAAATTGGCCCTAGAATGTGTAGAGCTGCACGATTCTGGATAAAATGAGAATCACGATTTTTTGCTCAGAATAAAGATCACGATTCTCGTGGCGTTTCATCATCTTTCACATTATTCAAAAAAATTGGGCGGTTTGTTCTTCTTCTTTTTTTTTTTCTTTCATTGAAGTGTATTTTTTACCCAAAAAATTACATTTGAAAGACAGCTGTGCAAAGACAGTGTGACACAAAATATTTCAACGACCGCCATTTTATTCTCTAGGGTCTCTGCTAAAAAAACTATATATAAAAATACTGATTTCAACTTGTAAGAAACACGTTTCAGAAAAAGGCTTGGTCTTTAAAGTTGAGTTCCACCCATTTAAAGGTCAGCAGCTACAAAAAGTGTAGCTGCTGACTTTTATCAATCGGACACTCGCCTGTCCCACGGTCCAGCGATGCGGGAGAACGAAGCCCCACTCCTCTCCCCTCCTCTTCGCAGCTCCGGCATTGTTACTGCGCATTCGTGAGCCACGCTGTGATTAACCTGGGCAATCTTCTGGGACCTGTGACGTGTCCCAGAAGATTGCAGGGCGGGAGTGGGGAGAGGTGATCTTCCTTCCGGCGCCAGGGAGGAAGTGGGAGCTGGTTGCCCGTAAAAACAGTGTACCCGCTCCCCCCCCAAAAAAAAATGACATGCCAAATGTGTCATGTCAGTGGGTCACCTACACTTAAAGCGGAAGTTCCATTTTTGGGAGCAACTCCACTTTAAGTGGTTAAATTACCTC
>CM055119.1:166005052-166162552 GCA_029206835.1 Rana muscosa | reverse complement strand
GAATTTATTAAACACACGTCTTTTCTGTTTCTCGTCAGGAAGAGTGTGAGTGAAAGGAATTTATAATTCTAAATGTTGTCCTTTGTTTCCCCCATGCAGGTGATTCACTGGAATTCCCCCCACAAGCTCCGCGTCAAGAACAAACACGTTGAGCTGTTTCGTACTCTCTATCTCACCTTCTTGGAATATGATGGGAGCCTTCTGCGGCGGGAGCTGATTGGCTGCCCTGTGGACAAGGAGCAGAGCAATGAGGTGGACACATGTTATAATTTACACTGACAAGCTCACATTTTACATTCTGTTCTGCATTGTATAGTCAGATGTACATACACTTGGTCAGACACGTACCAGAGGCGCTTAGCATGAAAATCAGTTTGTCAAAATGAGAGTCGGATAGGAGAGCATGCAATGGTGGATACAGTCATGACTCCACTAGGTGTGTGTGCGTATGTGCGTGCGCGCACACACACTATCCCATGATCTTTCAGTGCTCACTGCCTTATAATTGTGTGGGAGTCGGACAGAATAAATGACTTCCTATTACATTTATGTTATTGCCTTATAATTGGTGTGTAGTTATTATCCTATATGTAAGGAATTTAACCAGCCTGAGCTTCGTCTCCTCAAACACTGCTCTTATTGATTGTGAGTACCATAAATGGGCAGCCAAAGCTTGTAAATTAGGTTTAAATCTCAGTCTATATTCTTCCTCTTACTAAATGATTTGTCAGTCCAACTCAGGCAGACGACTGCTGAGATTTAATAGCAGTAAGTTCTGGCAAGGGATTGGTGAGATCTCCATGGCGGTAGCTCAGGCTGGGTGATGGCGAGGTCTCATTGGCGGTAGCTCCGGCATGGTGATGGCGAGGTCTCATTGGTGGTAGCTCAGGCCGGGTGATGGCGAGGTCTCATTGGCGGTAGCTCAGGCCGGGTAATGGCGAGGTCTCATTGGCTGTAGCTCAGGCAGGGTGATGGCGAGGTCTCATTGGCGGTAGCTCAGGCCGGGTAATGGCGAGGTCTCATCGGCGGTAGCACAGGCCGGGTGATGGTGAGGTCTCATTGGCAGTAGTTTAGGCCGGGTGATGGCCAGGTCTCATTGGCAGTAGCTCAGGTCGGTTGATGGCGAGGTCTCATTGGCAGTAGCTGAGGCAGGGTGATGGCCAGGTCTCATTGACCGTAGCTCAGGCATGGTGATGGCCAGGTCTCATTGGCCGTAGCTCAGGCATGGTGATGGCGAGGTCTCATTGGCGGTAGCTCAGGCCGGGTGATGGCGAGGTATCGTTGGAGTTAAGCCATTGCATGTCTGCTCAAGGTGGCCAACCAAACGCTTTCGGGAATCCATGTACTTTGGTTCTCAGGTGATCTTAAAGCTTGTTAATGCAACATCTGACCAACGGACTTGCCTCTGTGAGGTTATATTTTGCCTGCACACCTGACTACTCCTTTAGATCCATGCCAAGTTTACATTTTAGTTTTTTTTTTTATATTGCACATTTGAATTGAGTCTTGGGTTCATGTGACTTGCATGCACTAGTGTCTGGCCGTTGGCTGCTTAGGTTTCCACTCCTGTCACATTGTGTGGGTAGAGAGTCCTCAGCCTTGCTTGGACATTACATTACAAAAGGCTCGGGGCTTCTTCTGTCCCAGTGGCTGAACTGAGCAGCATGGTTGCAGAAGATGGCTATGTGCAGTGTGGAGGGTGGCTGGTAAGTAAACCAGTTTATTTTTCCTGCATGGATAGGTTCACTAAGTCTTCCCTAGAAAATCACTTTAGTATGTTATGTGACAGGTACACTTCATCATAATGTATATTGCTTGGGTACACTATTTACAATTGTTATTTCTGGACTTCGTGCACAGGCTGCTCTGGAACAGCTGGACGAGGAGGACGTCTGTTATGACTTCCGCAGAGAACGTTTGGCATCCCACCGTGTCCACCTCTCCTTCCTCCCTCATCAGACTCCCCCAGAGGATCCTAACGATGTCACCCTGGTGGCTCAGCTCTCCATGGATAGGTTGGTTTGGCTCCGTTGATATGCACTTTGAGGGAAAAACACTTAGGGCAGCTTCACACTGTGCTTTTGTTACAGTACAACTAACCCGTGGTGTTCGTGCCGATTAGCTGCCATAAACTTCTATGAAGTCCTGTGGTTTGGTCTAGTTGGTTTTAGAGAGTTAAGGTGTGCTCTCTGGAACTGCAACAAAACTGCAGGACCTCATAGAAATCTATGGGAAAGCACAGCTAACCCGCACGAAAGCCGTGTTTTAGCTGCACTTTGCCCAAAGCACAGCCGGGTCGCATTGGGATGGTGTAAAGCCACCCATAAGGTGTGGCCTTTAAGTGTTAAAGGATAAGTTCACCTTTCGTAACGTTACATCCTGAATATGGGTGTAACGTGTTATGAACAGATGAGTCCCCGCACCTCCCCGATCCCCACTGTGACTGCTAGCGGGGATCTTCTCCCCCTTGACTAGCTGTCGCAGTTTAAAAAAAACACGGCCTGTGAATGGAAAACTATAAGGTCCAGCAGCCTTAGCGGCTGTCGGCTTGTAGCTTTCAATGAAATACCACGGCGCTGTGATAGTTTCATTGAGTCTTCCTGTCAGAATGTATCGATTTTTCCATGTACAAGGTGCAAGCCGATTCACTGACAGATCTGCAGGAGACCTGCATGGCACCGGTAACCGGTTCAGAACAGCTGGAGGACCACCAATTTGAGACCCCTGCTTTACAGGCTCCTGCAACAAAAAATAATAAATGCAAATTTTTTTAACTTTTCAAAAAAATGTGCATTTATTATTTTTTGTGAAAAGATGAACTTATCCTTTTAAAAGAGCAGTATGGGATTTCTTCATTTTTTTTTTTTTTTTTAATCGTACTTTCCTATGTGGATGCCGCATCTGTCCTCTGCCAAGCTCACTGGATCGCTGGGCTGTGGAGGGAGCGGAAAGCAGAAACGACTGGCTCAGCCTCTCAGCAGTTGCGATCTTTCCCGAGCCTGGACCGGCTCTGTAACGTCAGCCCGCTGTCTGCTGAAAGCGGGTCACAGGAGTGCAAAACGATCTACACTCCTGTGACCCATAGAAGGCCAGCCAAACAAACTTTGGCTGTACTTCTCCTTTTAAAGGACACCTTTTTTTTTTATAACAAATAAAGAAACAAAGGAGATCCCAAAGTGTTATAGAATGAGAAGAAAAGGAAAAAACTGCCATAAAGCGGCATCGTTTAGAATTGTATGGTGTAATATTGTTACAGTTCTGATCATTACACCCAAGTGGATATCACTCCATGCTAAATATTTGTGCAAACACCGATCCCCAACCTTCACCAGCTTTCACCCCCATGCAATGGGCACCCACCAAAGAATGATCTTTTAGGGCAACAAGGGTGAAGAGGCCCCTTAGGTTTGAGAGCATTTTGCAAGACAAGCAACATTTTTTAAATACATTTTGACTTGCTATACAAGCGATGTCTTGATATACAAGTAGCGTCATGTCACAATGGAGTATAAAAGAGAGGTGCCTCTAAGGCCCCTTTCACACTGGGGCGTTTTTCATGCGGTTTAGCGCTAATAATAGCGCTATTATACCGCATGAAAAATTCCTGCCCTGTAGCCTTCAATGTGAAAGCCCGAAGGCTTTCACACTGAAGCGGTGCGCTAGCAGGACCGCTCCAAAAGTCCTGCTAGCCGCTTCTTTACAGCGGTAAAGGAGCGGTGTGTTCACTGCTCCTTTACCGCGGGTGCCCATTGAAATCAATGGGACACCGCGGTAATACCGCCCGCAAACCGCGGCAATAGCCGCGGTTTGCGGGCGGTATTAACCCCTTTTCGGCCGCTAGCGGGGGTTAAATTCACCCCCCTAGCGACCGCATACCGCGGTAAGAACGACGGTATAGCAGCGCTGCAAATCGCGCTGCTATACCGCCACCGCTCCTGCCCGCCCCAGTGTGAAAGAGGTCTAAGTGGAGCAATATGGTTACATTTAATGAAGGTGCAACATTTAGCAACATATTGCTACACTTAGAAGCGCCTCTCTTTTCTCTTTTATACTCTGTATCTTCTGCTGGATTTTGCTTCTAATCCCCTTGTGGAGGCTTCCATTTGTGGAGGGACATTTTATGGTTGCACAACCAATCACATTGCTATAATCTTTTTATATGGACTATAAACTGAAGCGCTTATGAATAAATGGTTGTGGAACGAATCATTTGAGTTTCCATTATTTTTTATGGGGAAATTTGCTTTGATAATACGAGGGCTTTGGATTGCAAGCATGTTTCTGGAACTAATTATGCTCACAATCCAAGGTTTTACTGTACTTTAAGTTGAACTTTGTAAAAATGTTAAAGGACCTGCCAAGCCACAATATATAGACAGTTCTCTAGGTGAATTGGCCATTGGGCCACACACCTCATTTGTAACTAGCAGCAAGATGTGAGTTTATTGGTCCTTCCACTGCCAGTAATATGATGAATCTGTAACATTTTTCATACAGCGTTGGGATTGGGAACATTAAAGTGGAATTCCAGTGAAAACCTAACTAACACCAAACCTGATCTCTGACACATTCTTGGCCTCATCTATCTAACTCTGTAAAGCAAAATTCGCTGTACTTGCCTGTTCTGCAACCGATCTGGTCTCCAGCGGTGGAAGCTGTGTGCAGGAGAGGACTGACAACGGCTGTAAAATGGCTGGAAAGAGACGTCACTGACAGCTCAGTGTGGGACTGGAGAGGCTGCAGAACCGGTAAATACAGCGATTTTTGATTTACAGTGCTAGATTAGGCTTGGAATGTGGCAGAGAGCAGGTTTAGAGTTGGTTAGGTTCTGACTGTATTTCCACTTTAGAAAAGAGATCTTTAATCCACAACAGTTGGAGATTTGTCCTTCCAATAGATGCCATTAGTTCAAGTATTGGTTATGGATGAAACAACCCTTTTGAGATCCAGTAATTTTTTTCCCCCTAGGCTTCAGATGCTGGAACTTATCTGCCGCCACTGGGAGGGCCCCATGAGCCTGGCCCTGTACCTATCTGATGCAGAGGCTCAACAGTTTCTGCGCTACGCACAAGCTTCTGAGGTGCTGCAGTCTCGGACCAACATTGGCTACCACGTGGTGTACAAGGAGGGCCAGCTGTATCCGGTGAACCTCCTGAGAAACGTGGCGCTGAAGAACGCACAGACCCCCTACGTCTTCCTGTCTGACATAGACTTTCTGCCCATGTATGGACTGTATGACAGCCTGAGGTTCGTATTTTATTCATAGTATATGTGTAGAAATGTATTCATCTTGAAGACTCTCCAGAAAATGTATTTTCTTTTAATCTTGGTGTGAAGCCCTGCAAAAGGACTTATTGAGCTTCAAAGTGTGTGTGTGTGTGTGTGTGTATACATAGATACATACATTCTAATACAGCCACCACATTTGACTGGTAACCTGCAATATATGGCATTTTTATTTTTGGGTTTAAGCCTGGAAGATGGGACTGTTCTCATGGATCACCAAACAAGTCACCTGTATAACTAGTTCAGAACTAAGCTGGCCACAGGTGATACCAGGTTGTCTGAGAATAAAGGAAGTTATGAGCCTGGTGGATTTATGGCAGGATTTTTTGTTTTTTTGCACTACTTGAACAGATATAACTAAACACATGTAATGGTATGTTTTAACAGGAAAAGGGAGCAAAAAAGGAAGTCCATTGTTGGGGGTATATGTAAACTTAAAGCCAAAAAGTGGCAGCTATCACTTAACTTTTGAAGGGTGCATAGAAATTTTTTAGAATAATAAAACTTATTTTTTTTTTACTTATGTCTTTTTGTGAATGTTTCTCTTGGATTTTTTATGAAGCAAGTTTTTTTGCATTATTTTTTTCTGTCTCTTTAAAGGGAATCTGGCACAAACTCTTATTAGTGAGCTTTGGAGCATTGACCGCTCAGTTGACATTCCTTTTGCTAACTGAGAAATTGATTTAGAATAAATATTTTGGTTTTTGGTGCTCTTATTGGTCTGCTGTTTTGTTTGTGTGTGTGTGTGTGTGTGTGTATGTATATATATATATATGTGTATGTATATATATATATATATATTTCTTTCTCGTACATCACGGGACACAGAGCGACATAGTCATTACTAATGGGTTATATAGTTACCGTCAGGTGCTGGCACTGGCAACTTCCAAAACCGGAAGTACCCTCCCCTATATAAGCCCCTCCCATCCGGGAGCACTTCCGTTTTTTGCCAGTGTCTAAGGTGTTGAACAGGAAGAAACATGTGTTTTTCACTGAGCTTGCGTACAGGTTCTTTTGGGCCTCAGTAAGCTATTCCGGATCCGACCAAAAAAGCTTCATAGCTAAACGGTCGGTACCCGGGCCTTGCAGAGAAGAGCAGGGTTTTGCCTGTAATGCTTCTCTTAGGAGAGCTGGACCCTGGGATCCAGAGCTCTGGTCATACCCACGACCAAGATGTTTTCTGTGCAGGGTGCTATACAGGTCCAGGGGAGTGGAATCCTTGGGAACCCGGTCCCTGAAGGTTTGATTACAATGCCTGCCGTGATAGGTGAAGTTTGGGCTTTTGTGGACCAAACAAAGTCCTGCGGCGGGGAACAGGTAAGTGGGGGCCCCCAGGAACTTGGTTCTATTGGGGGACCCCCAAGCCTAATTTGTCTTTCTGTCTGTTACCTAATGGTATTCCCGCAAGATTCTGTGCATGCCTGTAACTACTAAAAAAATGTAATAATTTTTAATGGTGGTCAAGAAAAAAAAAAATAATTTTTTTTATATATATATTTAGTATATTAGACTGCGGTACCTGTGTTGTCCACTAGAGGCCGCTGTGGAATGTTTTCTTGTCATGTGGACTAGTTTCTTCTCAGAGAGCAAAGTCCAGGCAGTTGGTGAGTTCTCCTATAGGAAACTGCTTCCTCTGCCATGTTGCAGTGCTCGTCCATCCCCCGGCCTGCGGCAAAGAGGGGCCCTGGCTCCTGTCCCTGGTTTCCATGTTTGAAATTAGCGCCGAGGGCGCACGTGGCCGCGCGCACGCGCCTCTATATATAGAGGTGAGCCGGGAAAGGGGGCGGAGCCTGGGGGATGATGCTCTGTGCGCGCCGCAGCGCTTCTGCGCATGTGCGGGCGTCCCAGCAAGTTTTAAAAAGCCACAATATTGTAGTAAGCTGGCTATGAAGTACAGAGACAGAGCTGGCAACATTTAAAGGCATACAGCAAGCGGTTGATACAGGCATCCCCTAGAAAGGCACATTAGTAGACACCAACTGTTTCTTATAGCAGCATTTATGCTAGACTATTATCAGTAACTGGTGTATTTCGGCTGGAATACCTCAGCTTTGTGGCTTAGGAATATGCCGTCTAAAAACTCCGGGACTAGAAATTCCAGGAGGAATAGGGGGTCTCCATCGGGCTCTGAGGATCTTGGGCATGCTTTGGCTGCACCAGTCTCCCCTGAAGAATCAGAGGTTAGTGACCGTAGAGCACCCTCAGGAGTACCTGGTACTGTGGCTGTCCTCAGTTCACCTGCTCCTGTGTATGTAACAGAGGAGGTTTTTTCCTCAGCTCTGGGAGGGCTGGAAGAGAGATTGTCAGCATTAATCGCTGCTTCCCTGTCACAGGAGAAAAGCGCTCGATCTCCGTCTCCTCCCTCAGAGTGCCTGTTAACAGAGCAACAGTCCCATACAGAGGTCGACCTACCTGAGGGGGATCAGGATGAGGTTGATTCGGTTGTAGAGGAATCAACAGTGGAAGAGCCGTTCTCAGCATCACATGCTGAGAGGTTATGGGTTCAGTCCCTGACTAATATGGTCCGATCAGCATTTAAAATGCCACTTGCGGAGCCATCCTCCACTTCTGTCTCCTTGTTGGGGTCGCTAAAAGCTCCCCAGACTGTTTGTTCCTTTCCGATCCATCCTTTACTGGAGGGGCTCATTTACCAGGATTGGGAGCATCCTGACAAAATATTTACTCCCCCCAAGAGATTTCCGGTGGTCTATCCCATGGAGGATAAGTTCATCAGAAAATGGAGGGTCCCTACAGTGGACGCAGCCATCTCTTGTGTGAATAAATCACTGACATGTCCGGTGGAAAATGTCCAAATGTTCAAGGACCCAATAGATAAAAAATTGGAGTCCTTATTGAAATCTGCTTTTTCTACAGCAGGATTGGTGACACAACCAGCAGTGGCAGCTATAGGGGTCTGCCAAGCAGTGAAGGATCAGTTGAAACAGGTCTTAAGGGACTTGCCAGATCAGCAGGCTCTTGCCCTAGCTGATCTACCTAGAGCCTTATGCTTTGCGGTGGACGCTATAAAGGATTCAATCCATCAGGCCTCCCGCCTTACGCTGTCTGTAGTACATATGCGCAGGCTCCTATGGCTCAAAAACTGGTCTGCTGAAGCTCCCTGTAAAAAATTGCTGGTCAGCTTCCCATTTCATGGGGAGCGCTTATTCGGGGAAGACCTGGACAAGTATATCCAGAGAATTTCCAGCGGTAAAAGTACACTTTTGCCGGTTAAAAATAGAGTTAGAGGTCCCTCCTTTAAGAGGCCGGCTTCTCCAGTCCCTAGGACATCGGCTGTGAAACAGTTCCGACGGCCTCCCCGGTCAAATCCCGGAGGTAAAAATCAGGGACAGTTGCAGGGTAACAAGAAGCCCTGGAGCAGGAGAGGTACAAAACCTCCCCCAAAGTCAAATGCATGAAGGGTTGCCCCCACCCAATCGGGTGGGGGGAAGACTTCAGTTGTTCACAGAAACCTGGCGGGACACGATCCGAGACAGATGGGTGCTCTCCGCAGTAAATCTGGGATACAAATTGGAGTTAAAAAACTCCCCTCCTTCCCGCTTTATAAGGTCAAACGTGCCAAGGGATCCCCAGAAGAGAGGATCCCTCCTGTTGGCACTGGAACAATTATTGCTTCAAGCAGTAATTATAGAGGTTCCCCTGGAAGAATGGGGGTTCGGGTTTTACTCAAACCTCTTTACAGTTCCGAAGCCAAACGGGGACGTGAGGCCCATATTAAATCTAAAAGGGCTAAACAAATTCCTACATATCAGGACTTTCCGGATGGAGTCGATCCGATCGGTAGCCACTGCCCTACAAGGGGAGGAATGGTTAGCCTCGATCGACATCAAAGATGCTTATTTGCACATCCCCATCTTTCCAGCCCACCAAAAATTTCTACGCTTTGCGGTAGAAGGGCGCCATTTTCAGTTCAGAGCCTTACCCTTCGGTCTGGCCACAGCACCAAGAGTGTTCACAAAAATTCTGGCCCCATTATTGGCCAATCTAAGAACACGAGGTGTAACGATAATGGCATATCTAGACGACTTGTTGCTGATAGACCACTCAGTGGAAAAACTAGAATTGGTTGTTCACGAGACAATCAAGTATCTGGAATATCACGGTTGGATTATCAACCGAGACAAGTCAGCCCTAAAACCAGTCAAAAGTCTGGAATACTTGGGGCTAAGGCTGGATTCAGACCAGAGAAAGATTTTCTTGCCTCAAGAAAAGGGGTCGTCTTTGAGAGATTTGATCCACTTAGTGGGTTCAAAAAGACAGCCATCCATACGCCTGTGCATGAGGCTGCTGGGAAAAATGGTGGCATCATTCGAAGCAGTACCCTACGGTCAATTCCATTCAAGGAAGTTGCAAAGGGCCATACTGTCAGCCTGGAACAAAAAAGTTCAGGCTCTGGACTTACCAATGTCCTTGTCCCCTTCCGTTCGCAGGAGCCTCCGCTGGTGGTTGGTTCCCCAGAATCTGGAAAGAGGGAAATCCTTCAGTCCGATTTCCAAGAAGGTGGTCACTACAGATGCCAGCCTTATAGGCTGGGGAGCAGTACTGGAGCAATGGTCTCTCCAGGGCAGATGGTCGGATGCGGAAAAGGCCCTGCCCATCAATCTCTTAGAGATACGAGCAGCCCGGTATGCCCTAGTAGCATGGACATCCAAACTCCAAGGGTCCCCTGTGAGAGTTCAGTCAGACAATGCCACAGCAGTGGCATATATCAATCGTCAGGGGGGCACCAGGAGTCGTGCAGCCCAAAGGGAAGTAAATTACATCCTGAGATGGGCAGAAAGATATGTCCCAGCCATATCTGCGGTATTCATTCCAGGGGTGGAGAATTGGAAGGCGGACTTTCTAAGTCGCCAACAATTATGCCCAGGGGAATGGTCCCTTCATCCCGAGGTTTTCCGGACAATATGTCAGCGGTGGGGAACACCGGATGTAGATCTGCTAGCATCCAGATTCAACACAAAAGTGGACAGGTTTGTCTCTTGGGCAAGGGATCCCCTAGCGTGCGGCTCGGATGCCCTAGTGTTCCCTTGGGATCAGTTCAAGCTGATATATGCATTCCCACCGCCACAATTGTTACCTCGATTACTCCGCAGAATCAGGGTAGAAAAGAAACCAGTGATTCTGGTGGCTCCAGCGTGGCCCCGAAGAGCATGGTACGCGGAGATTGTAAAAATGTCTGTGGGGAGTCCTTGGACCCTCCCACATCGTCCGGACCTGCTTTCGCCGGGACCGATATACCACCCTTCCTTACCAGCCCTAGGTTTGACGGCCTGGCTATTGAAGCCCACATTCTAAAAAAGAGAGGGCTCTCTAATGCTGTGGTATCTACCATGATCAATGCCAGGAAGCCGGTATCCAGGCAGATCTACTATAGAATCTGGAAGGCGTACATCGCCTGGTGTGAGGCCAAGAAATGGCATCCACGTAAATACGTAATAGGTAGGATTCTGGACTTCCTACAATGGGCTGTAGATAGGAAGCTTGCCTTGAGTACTATCAAGGGTCAGATTTCGGCCTTGTCAATATTTTTTCAAAGGCCCTTGGCTTCGCATTCACTAGTCAAAGCCTTTATACAAGGAGTGATGCGTATTAGTCCTCCGGTTAATATTCCCATATGTCCATGGGATCTAAACTTGGTTCTGTCGGTTCTACAGAAACAACCATTTGAACCATTACAGCATATTTCCTTGGTGCTTCTCACCAGGAAATTGATTTTTCTAGTAGCCATTTGTTCGGCTAAGAGAGTATCGGAATTAGCAGCTATGTCCTGTAAGGAGCCATATCTGGTTATCCATAAGGACAGAGTAGTGTTACGTCCTCATCCAGCCTTTCTTCCTAAGGTGGTATCGAGTTTTCATTTGAACCAAGATGTGGTTCTTCCTTCTTTTTTCCCCAAGCCTAGTTCGGTAGAGGAAAAGTTATTGCATTCTTTGGATGTAGTAAGAGCAGTTAAAGCTTATCTAAAAGCCACTGCTCAGATTCGCAGAACGGATACTTTGTTTATTCTGCCGGAAGGCCCCAGAAAGGGTCAGGCAGCGTCAAAATCTACTTTAGCCAAGTGGATTCGACAGGTCATAATACAAGCCTATAGCTTGAGAAGTAGACCGCCTCCGTTCAAAGTTAGGGCGCACTCCACGAGAGCAGTTGGAACTTCATGGGCAGTGCATCACCAGGCCTCCCTGGCTCAAATCTGTAAGGCCGCAACGTGGTCTTCAGTACACACGTTTACTAGGTTCTACCAGGTGGACGTTAGAAGTCAGGAGGATGTCGCCTTTGGGCGCAGTGTGTTGCAGGCCGCAAAAGATCCTCATGTCTGATAGCGCTCAGCTTATATATGGTGTATCCCCCCCCTCATTTGGCATTGCTTTAGGACATCCCATTAGTAATGACTATGTCGCTCTGTGTCCCGTGATGTACGAGAAAGAAAATAGGATTTTTATAACAGCTTACCTGTAAAATCCTTTTCTTGGAGTACATCACGGGACACAGAGCTCCCGCCCCTCTTTGGGGACACTTATTGCTTTGCTACAAAACTGAGGTGCTCCCGGATGGGAGGGGCTTATATAGGGGAGGGTACTTCCGGTTTTGGAAGTTGCCAGTGCCAGCACCTGACGGTAACTATATAACCCATTAGTAATGACTATGTCGCTCTGTGTCCCGTGATGTACTCCAAGAAAAGGATTTTACAGGTAAGCTGTTATAAAAATCCTATTATATATATATATATATAACATAGGAATTGCTGCACAAAAATATTTAATCAAAAATAGTAGAAATTACATAACATCCATAAAATGCAAGGTAACAATTTCGGGCAAAAGTGATAACTCCCATCTTCAAACCAAGTGTATAAATATATATGCATTTGGTTTGAAGAAGGGCGTTCTCACTTTAGCCCTTGCATTTTATGAATATTATATAATTTTCTACTATTTTTGATTATTTTTGTGCAGAAATCCAATGACAGAAAAGCAAACTGCACATATATTTTAACAATTCGATGCGATGAGGGTCTTCCTTCGGGGTCTTGTAGGTGGGCAGATGCAGTGGGCTTTCAGATGCGTTCAGCTTGAGTTTGAGATCTGCTTGGACGTAAGGCTCTCGCACACCCAGATATCACTCAATATCTACATTTATTCAAAATAAAATGTGACATTTAAAGGGCTGTGTCCCCTTAATCACTATTGTACTGAATACTTCAAATATTGGATTGATTTACTGATGTAAGGCAAACAGCCTTGCACAGTGTCACCCCACCTTTCTTTACCACCACAGCACCAAAAATCAAATGGGGCAATGCCAGCAAGGAGTGCAGCTGAGAATTCGTTGAGCTTGTTGAGATCAGTTTCAGATGTTTCTAGGTACAGTCTGAGTTCTTCTGACCTTCTAAGCTGCTTTTGCATTCCTATTGGCTTTTATGGGGAGAAAAAAAAGCACTTTTGATGCAGACACAACCCGATGTATATAGGCCCTTCTAATGCTTCTTATCAGAATGTTCAATTAATGTAATTTTGTCAAGCCTCTCCCCCATTGGCCTATGTAACCGCTTTTCTCTCCTCCCCTCCAGGAAGTCCATAGTACAGGAGGACATGGCTAACACCCAGAAGGCCCTCATTGTCCCAGCCTTCGAAACGCTGCATTACCGTCTGTCCTTTCCCAAATCCAAAGCAGATCTTCTCTCCTTGCTGGATATGGGGATGCTCTACACCTTCCGGTAAGACTGGGCACAATGTGTAGCACACGCTTTGGTGAAGTCGCACCATTATTGTCCCTGCATGGGCTAGTTAAACGGATGTCACCCAGTGCTTTTGTTGCTAGTAATGAAAAAATTGCAATTGAGAAAAGGTCTGTGCCGTAAATTCAGGGAGTTATAGCTAAGTCACTGACTTTTTGCTTTGACTAGAAATCGGAACGTCACCTGCGATCCAGGTCTTCTCATCCAACATCTAGTAACGGACTTCAGAAATGCTCCTTTGGCTGAATGGGCACCCATTTCCAAAGATAGGCTCTGAAATCTGGTGATAACTAGAGTGGAAAAGAGTGGAGGCTGTTATAGCCACAAAGAAAGGCCAATGCCATATTACTAGCCATGGTTTTGGAATGGAATGTCCAATAAGCTTATATAGCTGTGATGGTCATGTGTCTACAAACATTTGGACATATGGTGGTCTTTTAGAGAAGCTTTAGAACAACTTAGAATTTATTCTTGTTAACCACTTGCTTACTGGGCACTTAAACCCCCCTCCTGCCCAGACCAATTTTCAGCTTTCAGCGCTGATGCACTATGAATGACAATTGCGCGGTCATACCAAGCTGTACCCAAATGAAATTTTTAGCCTTTTTTCCCCACAAATAGAGATTTCTTTTGGTGGTATTTGATCACCTCTGCGGTTTTTATTTTTTGCTAAACAAAAAAATGTGGAAAATTTTGAAAAAATAAAATCATGTTTTATATTTTGTTACAATTTTTTGCAAACAGGTAATTTTTCTCCTTCATTGATATGCGCTGATAAAGCGGCACCGATGGGGGGGCACTGATGGGGACAGATAAGGCGGCACTGATGGGGGGGGGGGCACTGGTGGGGACAGATAAGGCGGCACTGATGGGGGGGGGGCACTGGTGGGGACAGATAAGGCGGCACTGATAGGTGACAATGATGGGCAGCACTGTTTGAAACACTGATTAGATTTTGTACTGTGGGCACTGATGGGTGGCACTGTGGGCACTGATAGGCGGCACTGGTGGGAACTGGTAGGCGGCACTGACAGGTGGCACACATTTACACAGATGAGCTGTCTGCAGCTCTCCCTGATTGGGACCCATGTCCCGCTGTCTTCTTCCGGTGATCGGCTTTTTTTTTTCCTCCTCACGCTATCAGCGTGAGGAGAAAAAATAGCCGATTACCGGCTCTGTTTACATCACATGATCAGCTGTCATTGGCTGACAGCTGATCATGTGGTAAGGGGTCGGGATCGACCCCTTACTCTGATCTGTGATCCAGCGAGTCTCATAGACTCGCTGATCACAGAGCGAGCCGCGCGCGACCTGCAGGGGGCACGCAGGCCGCTCGAGCACGAGAGGACGTCTATTGACGGCCTCCTAGCAATTCAGGTCCGCGCTGTAGCCGTCATTCGGCTATAGCGCGGATGGGAAGTGGTTAAAGCTACAAGCAGATACTGCAATGTTTCTTCTTTCCGCATGATATGTTTTGATGAAGACAAATGTAAGTGCTGCTACCAAGCTCTGTATTTGGGGAATTCCACACAATTCCTTGAAAGCAGCTCTTATCGGGTAAGGTCCTGTCATCGGATGTATTGTAACCCCAAAACTGTGTCTCTGCAGATACCATGTGTGGAAAAAAGGACACGCTCCGACCAACTATGCTAATTGGAGAACAGCGACTACGTCCTACCGGGTTGACTGGGCCCCGGACTTTGAACCATACGTGGTTGTCCGCCGAGACTGTCCGGAATATGACCAGCGTTTCCTGGGCTTTGGCTGGAACAAAGTGTCCCACATCATGGAGCTGGATGCTAAGGTACAATGTTTTGTCTATCACCTGATCTCATCCTAAATTCACCTCAAGGGGTAATAAGTTTTATATCTTGTGCTATTTATCCAGGGCTATGAATTGGTGGTGCTGCCCAACGCTTTCATCATCCACATGCCTCACGCTCCCAGCTTCGATATCTCCAAATTTCGCTCCAGCGGGAACTATCGCGAGTGCGTCAAAACACTAAAGGAAGAATTCCACCAGGACTTGTCCAGGAGATACGGATCAGCAGCTCTGAAATACATTGCAGCTGAGAGGAACCGGTGATGGGAGCAAAATAGATTTGTTCTGGCTAACTGCAATAGAGAGGTAGGACTCTTGAGAGACGGACCTCGCCACGCTCACACGGAATGCTGGAGCTGAGTGGATCGAGCCGCACCGTGCCTGTTGGCTCCACTGCCTTATCCGGAGAGGGAAGCCTGCATTGTTCTTATGGATCCGCGTGCCTCAGTCAAGAACGGCTGCAACGGTTGAGCGCTTCAACACTACATAGTTTTCTCTTCTTGCCTTCGGAGGCATCTGCAGACAATCAGCCGAATCCCAACATCTCAGGCCTGATGCCAATATGTAGTCACAGACACTGAAGTCTTTGGAAAGACCACTTATCCTGATTTGATGTAAGAATGTTATATATTTTATTTATTTATGATTCATATCAAGTCGGACATTGTGCTGAGGACAGGACGGGATTCCTGCTTGATACTTGATTACATTTTTTTAAGAAATTGAATAAAAATATGTACTGTTTCTTATTTGGTTTCCAATTTGCATTTTATGTTGCAGAGATACCTGAAATCTTGTGTAATTGGCTGCTGTGAAAAGTTTTGGGGGGTCACTGATCAGAGGTTAAAGGAGAAGTATGGACTTAAAAAAAAAAACCTCACGATCGTCTCACTTCAACTAGTTTAAGACTTAACACCATAAAAAAAAAAAAAAAAAAGTTAATGCAGTTCTATATAAGTACATAAATCTGTTTATATTAAACTTCCTGTCATCCCCATGCCAGGAGCACATAGACTAGAAGAGGGGAGGGTCAGCACTAGGAGCCAGTCAGGTGTTGGTTCATGCACACTGAGGAGTTATCAAGTATTTTGCTGCTCCTTTATTGCCCAATCAGCCGACCGGGTCTGTGAGGTGCCACCACTGCATTCCTTAACCACTTAACGACCGCCCACGGCAAATATATGTCGGCAGAATGGCTCGTACATGCACAATCACGTACCTGTACGTTGCCCTTTAACTGCCTGCTGTGTGATCGCTCGCGACCCTGCCGCCATCGCCATGAGTCTGACCGCGGGGATCCCTGCGATCGTCTCACGGAGGGATGGAGCGGGGAGATGTTAGTGTAAACACAACATCTCCCCGCTCACCTACTGACACTGATCTCCGCTCTGTGTAATCAGAGCGGAGATCGGTGACGTGTCACTCGTAGCCACGCCCCCTAACAGTGAGAATCACTCCCTTAGGCACACTTAACCCCTTCAGCGCCCCTAGTGGTTAACCTCTTCACTGCCAGCATAATTTTTACAGTAACCAGTGCATTTTTATAGCACTGATCGCTGTAAAAATGACAATGGTCCCAAAAATGGGTCCGAAGTGTCCGCCATAATGTCGCAGTCACAAAAAAAAATTGCTGATCGCCGCCATTACTAGTAAAAAAAAAATTTTTTAAAAATGCCATAAAACTATCCCCTATTTTGTAAACGCTATAACTTTTGCGCAAACCAATCGATAAACGGCGATTGCGATTTTTTTTTTTTTTTTTTTACCAAAAATATGTAGACGAATACGTATCGGCCTAAACTGAGGAAAAAAATGTTTTTTTAATATATTTTTTGGGGGATATTTATTATAGCAAAAAGTAAAAAATATTGCATTTTTTTCAAAATTGTCGCTCTATTTTTGTTTATAGCGCAAAACCTAAAAACCGCAGAGGTGATCAAATACCACCAAAAGACCATTCACATGCACTATATTGTCAAAAGTATTGGGACACCTGCCTTTACACACACATGAATTTTAATGGCATCCCAGTCTTAGTCTGTAGGGTTCAATATTGAGTTGGCCCACCCTTTGCACCTATAACAGCTTCAACTCTTCTGGGAAGGCTGTCTACAAGGTTTAGGAGTGTCTATGGGAATGTTTGACCATTCTTCCAGAAGTGCATTTGTGAGCTCAGGCACTGATGTTGGGCGAGAAGGCCTGGCTCGCAATCTCCGCTCTAATTCATCCCAAAGGTGTTCTATTGGGTTGAGGTCAGGACTCTGTGTGGGCCAGTCAAGTTCCTCCACCCCAAAGTCGCTGATCCATGTCTTTATGGACTTTGCTTTGTGCACTGGTGCGCAGTCATGTTGGAACAGGAAGGGACCATCTCCAAACTGTTCCCACAAAGTTGGGAGCATGAAATTGTCCAAAATGTCTTGGTATGTTGATGCCTTAAGAGTTTCCTTCACTAGAACTAAGGGGCCAAGCCCAACCCCTGAACAACAACCCCACACCATAATCCCCTGTCCACCAAATGATTTGGACCAGTGCACAAAGCAAGGTCAATAAAGACATGGATGAGCGAGTTTGGGGTGGAGGAACTTGACTGGCCTGCAGAGTCCTGACCTCAACCCAATAGAACACCTTTGGTATGAATTAGGATGGAGACTGGGAGCCAGGCCTTCTCATCCAAATCAGTGCCTGACCTCACAAATGCGCTTCTGGAAGAATGGTCAAACATTCCCATAGACACTCCTAAACCTTGTGGACAGCCTTCCCAGAAGAGTTGAAGCTGTTATACCTGCATGGGGTTGGCCAACTTTAATATTGAACGCTATGGACTAAGACTGGGATGTCGTGTAAGTAGGTGTCCCAATACTTTTGACAATATAGTGTATGTGCATTTCATCTGTGTATTTGCCCATTTGCCTGGAGTTCGGCTAATCTGAAATATGTCTTGATACAGGTTGCCACGTTGGCTAATGGTTGAAATCAGACTATTAGCTGATGGTGGGACTACCTAAGCAGTGTGCTTCGGATGAGTATTGCCATTTTTTGTCCATTTTGGACAATTGTAGGCCATGAAAAGTGTTGTCACCTTCCTTTATAATGGCAGCCGTATTGCACAGACTGCTGAGTTGTCGGCCATATGCAATGTTGGGGTTTACGCAGATTATTGCAGATTCCCGCCTCTGATCTGCGTGTACTGCCCATATACCATGACAGAGCCTTTGCCGGAATGTATAAAAAAAGGGGCACCAAGTGGGTGGTTCTGTATTTGCTTGCTCAGTCCTAGAGTTGTTTGAAATATCGCTCCCCTGGTGTAACCCCTTTAGGTGTTGGTACGCCATCAGAGCTGAAACTCTCCATGTAGTAAATGTCACTGATGGATACGGCAATCTAAATCGCACAGCACCGGCTCACTATAGGAGGCTTGGTTCTCTGGAGAATACAGAGCTGGGAACTCAATCTTTAAATGGAGGGGGATGCTGAATTTTAAACAAGTAATATGCTGAGAGAGGAAGCGGAGCCGGTTGCAGGAACAGAGGTTTCAGTATTTTGGGATATCCTGACTTCAAAGGAGTTTGTTGCCAACTGAGAGAAAATTCGTTTTATTTGGCAGGTATAAGAGAGGAGCTACAGACCGAGAGGGAAGGGGTATCGGTTTACCGTGCGTGTCACCCAAACAACGCCGAATTGTCCTTCAGGATTTATATAGCGCCAACAGTTTGCGCTGAGCTTTACATCATGAGGGCAGACAGTACAGTTCAATACAGGAATATGCCATTTGTGTTTTGCAAGTTTGCCATGAACAAACTATGAGGCTGCTATTGCTAGTTTCCTGGCTGTTCACCTAATTCTCTGGTTCTAAATAAGTCACTGACCTGGACCAATGATGTCATAGTGAGGTCAGATCTTAATTGGCACATTTTATCCCGGTCAGTGACCAGGATGTTATTGAGACCCCAGAATGAGCAGCTAGCATTTTCAGAGCTTCAGCAAAAGCAACCTTCACATCTCCTTTGAGAGAGAATACATCTTAAAGACTATATATCTCCTTTGAACCCCCAATCTAAGATTATGCAGGATATTTCCTTTACTTTGGAGTATATGATGTATGGCAGTTGATGCCTTTTTTACATATCTCTAATTGGAAAGCAGGATTTGTTTTCCCACCAGTTGAAGAGAAACGGCAATTAAGTGTTGTGTGATGGCGCTCACCTCCCCCCCACAGCATTATCCCTGAAAGAATTTGCCTTTTTAAAGCCAAATCTCCTGTGTTCAGTCTCATTTTACAGGCTTAGGTTTTTCTTTTTATCCCATGACCCAGGAGGGCGTGCAGCTTCATGTTTATTCCACCCAGAATGTACTGCAGAACTGGAGCTTGGAGGAACATACCGTATATACTCGAGTATAAGCCGAGTTTTTCAGCACATTTTTGTGTGCTGAAAATGCCCCCCTCGGCTTATACTCGAGTCACCTTTTTGCACCTGATCTCCTGGACTTTGGGGACTCAATACTGGTCGGCCGTAGGTCCCCTGGACCCCAAACTTGGCACACATGTAGCCCCACTTTTCATCTACAAGTGTGCAAAGTTTGTTGTCTTGGGGACCTAAGGCCGGGGAGCACCGATTTTTCAAAGCCTGGCACCCCTTCCATAGACTTCCATGTTAAACGTCAGTCTAGTCGTGAGGCACGGGCATGGACACAGTGCGGCATGGGCACAGTGAGGCATGGACACCGTGAGGCATGCAGATGGACACCCTAGGCTTATACTCGAGTCAATACGTTTCCCCAGTTTTTTGTGGTAAAATTAGGTGCCTCGGCTTATACTCGAGTGTATAGGAAAGGACAGTTTGATGGATTCATTGGGGAATCTGGTCCTTCTAATACCACATACAGGGGACATCTTCTAGTCAGCCCTATCCCAGCTAGATGTAGCCTAGGCAGAATATCTGCATGCCTTCCCAGAAACCTACAATGTACATCCAGTACCCTGACAGAATTTGAGTGCCACATACAGTGCAGCTCCGGTATCCTGGGCAGAATGTATGAGCCCAATCTCATCCACAGGTGGTGTGCACTGCCCTATTAATTTCAGTTCGTACCCCAAATAAGGCCCCTTTCACACTGGGACGTTTTTACCACGTTTTCGTGGTAAAAATAGCGCTGTAATAACGCCTGAAATAATCCTGCCCCAGCATTCTCAATGTGAAATCTCTGAGGGCTTTCACATTGAGGTGTTGTGCTGGCTGGGCGTTGAAAAAAATCCTGCAAACAGCTTTTTTTTTAGAGCAACTTTAGGGCGCATAAAATAGCGCTGTAAAAACGCCTATCCCAATTGGAATGAATGGGAACCGCGGTAAAAACGCATAAGCGTTATTTTAAAAAATAACGCTAACGCCTATGCGTTTTTAAAAACGCGGTAAAAACGCATAGGCGTTAGCGTTATTTTTACCGCGAATGCGGTAAAATCGCGGTACAAAATCTCATATTTTTTTAGCGTTTTTTCAACGCCTCAGTGTGAAAGGGGCCTTGGAGACATTGAGGCTAAACCCTCTACTACATGAACATGGGTCCTGTGCTGGGAACACCGGCCCTTTATGTCACATACATCCTGATGATTCTGTGTACTACCAGCGACTCATTTTTGAATACTTGTACACACTTTACCAACACCAAATATGAATCCATCATGGCACATTTTTGTTGCTTGATGCTCCTCGGCATGGATTTTGCAGTTTCCCTATGTGCATTTCCTTTCCTGTGAGGGGGGTATGGGAAATTAAAGGATGCAGGGAGTGCAGTATAAGGCAAGTATTAAAAAAATAAAATAAAAACACCTTATGGGACATGCTGAGCAGCAATTGATAAATTACCAAGTACTGTATAAGAGCTTTACAATGCATACAGATACAAAGTAGCAATGTGTGTAATAAAGGAAATGGACAAATGGTGCCCTCTGCTGGTAGCTTTGTATAATGAAATTGCTTATGGAAAAACACTGCAGTAGGTAGCAGGGTGTATTGTATTGGCCATCAATCAAATTTGAAATGAAAGTTTTTTTAAATGGTAGTATCCTGGAAAAAAAAAAATAAAGGGCATCACTTGAATTCCAAACACTTGGGGCCCCTTCATATCTGCCTGTTCTGCTGAGTTCTCATAGCACACATAACATTTTGTGTGTTTAATGCACGGTTTTTAAAGCCCACTCCCCACAATGCATGGTATGTGCTTAAAATAATGTAAGTAAACTTTACTACTTTTGGAGTGTTTTCACAACCTGTATCCACATGGTGGAAGGGGTGTATTTGCTCATCATATTCTGTACTGTGTGTTGTAGTGACCTACAGAGAGTTTGCATCACAGCTCAGTAAGAGGAAAGGATTTTGCCACAATGCATGTTACTGATGGCCTGTACTCTTGTCTGCGCACAAGGAGGAGATAATGAGGACTTGGTTCTTTATAAGACTTCTTTCACCAGGGCAATTATGCCTGTATACTGTGACTGGGTCGGTTTTTTGCAGCGGTTTTATTTTTTTTCCCAGGTGTTGCATGCAGGCCGGCTGCAGTGGCTGATCAGACACAGTTGCTGCTCCTAATTAGAGAGGGGTGCGGGGTGAGCGCACTGTCGGCATTCAGGGAGGAAGACCCCACACCCTTGTCAGATTAGAACCAGCAGCCACTGCATCCTAATTGACTTCAATGGGCTGCCTGCAGGCAACACCTGGAAGTTGAGATGCCCACTATACAGGCAGGAATGCAGCTCTGGCACCTCCAGCACTGAATGCATGTGCTGCAGGGTCTATAATTATGCTGGCTTCTTGGGGGGGATCTATTGTCACTGAAAGGTATCTATGTCTGCGAGTTGGGGGTGGGGCTGTGGGTCTTTATTGTCGGTGGATCAATTGTTGCTGTGGGGGTAGGTCTCGTGTTGCTGGGAGGGATCTATTGTTATTGGCTGTTGAAGGGTCTATTGATGCTGGCTGCGGGGAGATCTATGTTTGCGGGGGGGCATGCATTGTATTTTGTTGTGGGCGATTCATTGTTGCTGGCTTCAGGGGACCCAGTTTATTGCTTTCCTTGTAATCGTTAACAAATTACTTAGGATCACAAATTTGTTCTGTATTCTCTAACAAGGCGGTATTGGGAGGTGGGTGGAACCAAAGAACGGTGCTTGGAGGTGGGTGTGACGGTGAAGAGATGAGGGGTGACTTGGAAAGGGGGAGTCCCTGCACCTATTCTAATAAAATAATGCACTCTATTGTGTCAAAGAAAAAGGTAGGAGCACACAAAACACTTTTCTGTAACACCGGTTGTTCTGTACTTGCACCATCCTTAAAGGTTAAGTACATATTTTTGCAGGGGGAAAAATAGGATTTTTTACTCACCGTAAAATCCTTTTCTCTGAGTCCATGGACCGACACAGCTTCTCTATTGACAAAGTGGGTATTATCCGTTAATTAGGAGTGACTAGGCAGAAAAACTTGTAAAAAGTGTTGCATCACACCTTCTACAGTACCGCCCAGGGGGCGGACCCTCTGGGTATACCCTCTCAGTCTGCACATCGCAGATCAGTTCGTCTAAAAGGAGGGGTGGGTGCTGTGTCGGTCCATGGACTCAGAGAAAAGGATTTTACGGTGAGTAAAAAATCCTATTTACTCTTTCGTCCATGGACCGACACAGCTTCTCTATTGACAAAGTGGGACGTCCCAAAGCAGTGTCAGAGAAAAAACGAGGGGTGGTAACAGCATAAAAACAAACTTCACCCCAAAACACAAAACAGCACTCCTCCAACGGAGGAGTTGCGACTCTAAACAGCCGCCTGCAAAACCTTGCGGCCGAAAGAGGCATCCGAAGATGCACCTACATCAACTTTGTAGAATTTTGTGAAAGTGTGAGCGGACGACCAAGTCGCCGCTTTACATAGTTGGGAAACAGACGCTTGATGTCGGAAAGCCCAAGAGGCACCTATTGCCCTGGTCGAATGCGCCGTGACAGGAAGGGGGGGCGCCTGACCCTTTAAGGCGTAAGCCTGGATTACTATCTGTCGGATCCACCTAGAGATGGTGGCCGATGAGACTGCTTGGCCCTTCTTGGGACCAGCCACCGAAACAAACAGTGAGTCTGACTTCCGGAACAGGGAAGTAGCAGATATGTATACTCTCAAAGCTCGGACAACGTCCAAGGAATGCAACGCCGACTCCTTAGGATTCGACGGCTGAGGACACAAGGATGGAAGTACAATGTCTTCGTTGAGATGAAAAGCCGAAACGACCTTCGGAAGAAAGGAAGGCTGCGGCCGCAGCACCACCTTATCCTTGTGGAAAATCAAATAGGGAGCCTTGCAGGACAAGGCTGCCAGCTCAGAGACTCGTCTAACTGACGTAACAGCCACCAAAAAGACCACCTTCTGAGAAAGTGTCAACAGGGGAATATCTCTAATATTCTCAAACGGTGCCTTCTGAAGCACCGAGAGGACCAGGTTCAAGTCCCACGGAGGTAACGGGGGGCGGACCGGAGGGGCCACATGTCGAACCCCCTGCACAAATGTACTCACGAGAGAGTGAGTCGCCAGGGGTCGCTGAAAAAAGACAGCCAGGGCAGATATCTGTCCCTTAATCGTACTTAGGGCAAGCCTTTGGTCTACCCCATGCTGTAAAAACAGCAGGATTCTGGAAACCAAATAGGTACGCGGATGCCATTTCATTTCCTCACACATGGAGATGTAGGCCCTCCAAGTGCGGTGATAGACCTTCCTAGAGGACGGTTTCCGAGCACTTCTCATAGTAGAAATTACTGAGTCTGACAGGCCCCGGTCTCTCAGTACCTGGTTCTCAACAGCCATGCCGTTAAATCCAATGACTGTAAAGCAGGATGGAATATGGGACCTTGCGACAGCAGGTCCTTCCATAGTGGTAGGCGCCAGGGGACGTCTGCTACCAGACGTACTAGATCGGCGTACCAAGGACGCTGAGGCCAATCTGGAGCGATTAGGATCATTGGAATTCCCTCTGCCTCCACTCTGCGGAGCAGAAGAGGAAGAAGCCTTAAGGGAGGGAAGGCATAGATTAGCCGATACTGGCCCCACGATGCTACCAACGCGTCCGTTGCGTCTGCCCATGGGTCTCTTGACCGGGCCACAAACCTCAATACCTTCCGATTGAGTCGGGAAGCCAGAAGATCTACGTCTGGTGTGCCCCATCTTTGGCAGAGGAGTTGGAACACCTCCGGGTGTAAGGACCATTCTCCCTGGTCCAGCATCTGGCGGCTCAGGTAGTCCGCCTGCCAGTTTTCCACACCCGGAATGTACATGGCCGACAGTGCCGGTACGCTCCTCTCTGCCCACTTCAGGATGCGAGCGATCTCCGATGCTGCAGCTGAGCTTCTTGTTCCTCCTTGATGATTGACATATGCCACTGCTGTGGCGTTGTCTGACTGGATCCTGACTGGACGCCCTTGCAGTCTCTGAGACCATTTGAAGAGGCACAGCTTGATCGCCCGGATCTCCAGGACATTGATCGGCAGGAGGGCTTCCTCTGGGGTCCAGCGACCTTGCGCCGACTGGACACCCCAGACTCCCCCCCAACCTGTAAGGCTGGCGTCCGTCGTGATCACTATCCAGTAAACCGGAAGAAATGACTTCCCGGCCATTAGAGCCGGTGCTGTCAGCCACCATACCAGGGATCTCCTGACTAGGTGGCTCACTCGGATTTGATAATCCAGAGATGAAGGGCATCTGTTCCATCTGGACAGAACTTCCCTCTGTAACACTCGAGTGTGGTATTGAGCATATGGGACCGCCTCGAAGGAGGCTACCATGAGGCCCAACACTCGCATGCAAAAACGGAGTGACGACCAATTCCTGGAAGTCAGCTGCCGTACTGCAGCCCGGAGGGTCTGCAACTTCTCCACAGGGAGGAATACCTTTGCCTCTGAGGAATCCAGAATCAACCCCAGGTACACTAGGCGTTGAGTGGGCACCAATACTGACTTTTGCGTGTTTAGTATCCAACCACAGTCTCGAAGAGTCTGACAGGTAATGGACACGCTTACCTCTAATTCTGAGCTTGAAGGGCCCTTCAGCAGAAGGTCGTCCAAGTAACCTGTGATAGCGATACCCCGCTGTCTTAGAAGTGCCAGAATCGGAGCGAGCACCTTGGTGAACGTCCTGGGTGCTGAGGCAAGGCCAAACGGGAGGGCCACAAACTGGTAGTGGTTCTTCCCGATAGCAAATCGCAGAAACCTCTGGTGTCTGGAGTATATGGGGACATGCAGGTATGCGTCCTTGATGTCCAAGGAGGCCAGAAAGTCCCCCGGATGGAGAGCCGTGACTACGGATCGAACCGACTCCATCCGAAATCTTTGTACCTTCACAAAGCAATTGAGGGCTCTGAGATCCAAGATTGGACGAACCCCCTCCTTCTTTGGCACAATGAACAGATTTGAGTAAAAACCCTGACCCCGTTCCTGTTCTGGAACTGGAATAACTACCCCGCGTTCCAGTAGACCCTGGACCGCCCCATACAGGGCCTCCCGACGGGTCGGTAGTAGCTGGAGATTGGAGGTGATGAATCTGTCTGGTGGACAAGAGAGAAATTCTATCTTGTAGCCTGAGGAGATTACTTCGCAAACCCACCTGTCGGAGACTAGAGCAGTCCACTGAGTCGCGAATTTGCGAAGACGTCCCCCCACCCGAGAGCTGGGTGGGGGCGGACCTTCATGTGGATGCAGATTTGTCCACAGGCTTGTTGGGTCTGCGGGACCAAGGACGCTTTTGTCCTTGGGCAGGCGCTTTATCGGCCTGGGGTCTTTTCCCTGTCGCCTTAAGAGGGCGAAAAAACCGCTTACGTGCAGTAAAGGAGGGCCCTTGCCCTTGGCGTGGTCCCCTACCCTTGCTAGTTTGGGGAAGCAAAGTGCTTTTACCTCCTGTAGCATCCTTGATGATGTCATCCAGAGAAGCCCCAAAAAGTCTGTCGCCCTTAAAAGGCAGATCCAATAGGGCTTTCTTGGAAGTCTGGTCCGCAGACCAGCCCTTTAGCCAGATCAGGCGGCGTATTGCTACTGCATAAACCGAAGCTCTTGACAGCAGGGGAATAGTATCCATGTCTGACTCGCAGACAAACTTAAGGCCCTGGACCAACTGGTCGGCCAAAGTTATCTCATTAGGAGGAGCATCTCGCTCCTTTAACCCCTGGAGTAGCAATTTTGCCCATTCAGTAAGTGTCTGAGACACTAGGGCCCCCGCCAATGCCGGGCGTACTGCTGAGCCTACCACTGAGTATAGGTAGCGAGCGAGTGCTTCAGCCTTCTTATCCACAGGGTCCTTGAAAACAGGAGCCCCTTCTACTGGAATAGTGGTGGCTCTATTAAGTCTGGACACCGAAGGGTCCACTATAGGGGGAGAGGTCCATATCTTCAGAAAACTCTCCTCAAAGGGGTACCGTACTGCAAACCTCTTTGGGGCTGTAAAGACCCTCAGTGGGTTCTCCCATTCCTTGTATAAGAGTTTGTCAAAATAAGACACACAAGGGAACACCTTAGCAGTGCGGGCAGGTTTACGAAACCCAAAGGGGACTGGAGTATCTGCTACTTCTTCAGTCCTTTCCAACTTTAGCGTATCCCGCACTGCAGTAATAAGGTCAGATACCAAAGCCGTCTCGCGTACTGACCTGGACTTGGAGTCCTCCTCACTGTCCGATCGGTCACGGTCTGCAGTCTCTGATGCATCAGAATCTGGGCCATGAGCCGTAGCTGGACCTGGTTCTGCATCAGAAATATCCCCAGAAGATTGCAGGGGACGGGGGCGTTTATTACCCCCTGTATTCCCGTGTGCTGCTTCCACCCTGGCAGCAAACGCCTCTAGGATTGCCGACATAGCGTCCATAGACACCTCAGGGACACCAGCTGCTAAATCTGGTGTTTCAGGGGAGAAGACATCTGGCTCAGATGCCATGCTGACCACACGCTGACACTCACAGGGCTCCAGGCAAGATATCAATAGGCCACCCTCCTGCGCTGCAGAGATGCTGGGTTACCCAGAGGACTCACCACCCTGGATAGGTACTGCTATGCTGCGCCTATGATGCTGTCCCCTTGCTGCTGTGTCAGTCTGCTTCTTTTATCAGCACTTCCTGTGTGAATTTTCACGCCAGTGTAATGCACCCTAGAGGCCGGAGGCTCTCGCAAAATGGTTGCCAAAACCGTCTGTATGGAAGATAATGTGGGCTCTAAGAAAATGGCCGCCGACAGAAGATAGAGGTCAGGCAGCCATAGCCCACAAAAAAGATGGCCGCCGAACGGCAATATCTGCATACAGGGTGGACAAACATGGCCGCCGATCACCTGATAGGGGCCAGTGGGTGTGGCCGAACTACAGGAAGATGGCCGCCAGGCAGTTACAAGAGGCCAAACTTGGCATGGACCACCTCAAAATGGCCGCCGACAGCATGGAGACACAGAAACACAGGTAAGCAAAAATGACATTTCTTTTAAATGTTAGTTACAGCCAGCCCCGCTCCAGTGGGACCCCCTAGGTGACCCCCAGCACCCAGCAACCTTTAGCTAGAAGCCCAGGGAGGAGGGAAAGGCAGGGAGAGAGGGAAGAAAGGGGCCACAACCACTTACTTGATCTCTCCAGGAATGTCCAGCTAAATCACCCAGCCGAGGCAGGGGAGTTTTACTTGTCTTCCAGCAGAATACATGCAGGATAGGTATTCCAAACAGATCATCGTCCGCGCACGGAAGGTGACTGTTGGCCAGGCATGCTGTGATTGGACCCAGAAGGGACGATCATATGTATGCCCTGGAGCATGACGCTCACCGGACAGGCTGCTGCGACTCGGCCGTAAGGTCAGCCGAAGCTGAGCGGTCCGATGCAAGCCTTGGAGCGTAAGCTCACCGGCCAGGCTGCTGCGACTCGGCCGTAAGGTCAGCCGAAGCTGAGCGGTCCGATGCAGGCCCTGGAGCGTAGGCTCACCGGCCACCCGTGGAGCGACGGGCATGTCGTGGAAAACCCAGCGCGTAGCTAGGGTCGGCACACGCTCGATGGCCGAAACTGGGGAGACTACAAGGATCGAGGATCCAGCCTGTCACCCAGTCGGCAGTTGATCGAAGATCGCAGGAAACAACAAATGTAGCAAAAAAATAAAAAATATATATATCTTTTTTCCCCGGACCAATGAGCCCGAAGGGAGCCATGTCCTACTCCTTGCTAGACAGAAAAAAACTGATCTGCGATGTGCAGACTGAGAGGGTATACCCAGAGGGTCCGCCCCCTGGGCGGTACTGTAGAAGGTGTGATGCAACACTTTTTACAAGTTTTTCTGCCTAGTCACTCCTAATTAACGGATAATACCCACTTTGTCAATAGAGAAGCTGTGTCGGTCCATGGACGAAAGAGTAAAGTGTTTTGTTTTTTTTTTTGTGTATAATTTATTTATTTTTTAAATAGGAGCATACAAAGCATTTTCCTCATAATTAGTGTATCGCGTGTGCAATGCTAGGCTTCTACAGATTCCAGCTTGTACTAAGGTACAGGCTTTCTGTTGAAGAGATGGAGGAAATGTCAATGGACTACCAGTGTGGTGATTACCTCCCTTGTATTCCATTGAGAACTACAAGTCTGTCTGCTGTGGTGATGCAGATCTCTGTGAATGAATGGCTCGGCTGTGTTGCTCAGCAACATGTTACACCAGGAACCAGTTCAATCATAAATCTTAGGCTCTAAACCTGCAGACAGCCATTTGTCTTTGTGAAAACCTCGACTCTTCTGCATGCGGGAAGGATGTGGAGTGCTGGGGCTACCAGCTACTGTATCAACATCTGCTTTATGATGTCAAACCTTCCACCCTCTGCAAAAGCCAACAGATCTTCATGCAGCCATCATGGCAGAACTCCGAAGTGAAGGAATTCTTACCATTTATTCTTCAAGCAGAAAGGTTTCTTTTCAAATCTGTTCTGAAACCAAAAGGGGGTGACTGTCCTATACTGGGTCTTAAAGGGGTTCTAAATCCTCCAAGGTGTTTTTTGCCCCCCAATGCATCCTCTGCATTAAGTAAACCCCCCCCCCTGCCCCTTTAGGAGCGCATTGCCATCATTCTACCCAGTGAGGAGAAAGCCAATGTCCACCAAAACCTCGGAGGGGAGGGGGTGGGGTGTGGCAAAGCTAGCAACTTGATGGGGGGGGGGTACATGGAAGGCAGGAGGAGCTGGGGAGCACAGAAGAGGGGGATTGGGGCTGCTGTGTGCAAAACATAACATATTTAACAAAGGTTGAAAATCACCCTAAAGGCTCGTACACTGGATCAGATATTCTGACAACAATTGTCTGATGGATAGGTTTTGTCGGATAATCCGACCGTCTATATGCTCCATCGGACAATTGTTGTCGGCATTTCCGACAACAAATGTTGGCTGGTCATGCTCTCAAATTATCCGACAACAAATGCGTTCCGTGGGATTATCCGATCGTGTTTACACAAGTCTGTTGGACTAAAACCCAAAGTACAAACACACACATGCTCTGAAACAATGCTAACCAGACAGCATTAGCAGAAGTTGCCCAAAAGGTGGCGCTAAAGAGCAGAAAAAACACGTAGTTTTGTGAATGTTGGTTGAAAAACTTCTGCCGTCCTGTATGCAGAACAAGTTCATGGCCAACGCCCTTCGGAAAAAAATCCACCGATTTGTCCGATGGGAATCCGATCGTGTGTACGAGGCTTAAGACACTCGATGTCTGATTTATTGCACACATTTCCCATGGAATTAAATAGGGCCTTCATAGCCCTCTTCCATCATAGACACTTTCTAGCCTCTGTGGCCATTAAGGATGCATACTTACATGTCACCATCTTTTCAGCACATCAGAGCTACCAATAGTTTGCTATGGGTACACAACACACTCAATTTAATGCACTTTATTTTTTAATCTGTCTTCTGCGGTTCAAGTGTCCCCCAAGCCCCAGTGCTGGCCTTGCTATGCTTTTAGAGTGTTCCCATAGTGAGATACCTGGATGATCGCCTACTGAGAATAACGGTTGGCACAGGCCTTGTTGGATCCTGCACATTGAGAAATCAGCGCTAAAACCGACTCATTGCTTGCCATACCTGGGTCTGTGACTAGATCCAGCTCAGTCCTTCTACTAGAGAAACTCTTTACTGTTCCCAAATCTGCACCCCACAGGCCAGAGACTGTTCGACTCCCCACTTCTGAGTACTGCATCTGATGGGTTGCCTCCTTTGAGGAAGTCTCATTTGCCCAATGGGATTAGAACAACCTGATCTACACCAATCCTCCTCTTAAGCACCTTCCTTGATGACATCTCAGGAATAGGAGGTTATTCTCATTGCACTGAACTTCCCCCAGGAGAGTCTGGTACTCCAACCTTATCAATCAAAGACAGACTCTGGGCTCTCTCAGATCTTTTGTCCCAAGGACTAGTTGACCACCCTGCTTCATAGTTTCTGGGTCTGACATAACTGTTAAAGCCTAGGTTATAAGAAATAAAAGGTTTTACTGAATCAGTCATCCCCATGCTACTGAACACCAGGATGTCCACATCAGGAAATGTTAGCATACGTTGCCTTGTGCAAGGGAATTTCATCCTTGGAAATACTCTTTTTGGACAAGTCTGGACTTTCTACAATCCAGACTGGATCAACATTTGGCTTTGTCCTCACCTTTTGCATTCTGACTCTTCACAAGGATAAGGCTGTTTTAGGGCCATGAGCCTTTTTTCTTCCACTTTCTAATCTGTTCTGGTTCATCCCAAAGAGATCTAACCCTCTGTTGCTTTTGATCTGGTTAGGACTGTTCTTGCTCTTAGTCACTCCAGAAGGTCCCTGCCAGGAACAAATCAGTTTCCCATTCCACCGTGGTTCAGGCAAGTCCTTGCTCAAGCTTTAAAGAAGTTGTAAAGTCAGAAGGTTTTCTATCTTTGTGCATTCTATGCATTAAGATAAAAAGCCTTCTGTGTGTAGCAACTTCCCCAGCACCCCCCCCCCCAATACTTACCTGAGCCCCATCCCTGTTCACAAGTCACTCGGCTGTCCGGGACTCTCCTCCTGATTTGGCTGAGACACAGCAGCGGTGCCATTGGCTCCCACAGCTGTCAATCAAAGTTGGTTAGCCAATCAGAGGTTAAAGGTGGTGGGCCCAAAGACAGATTTGTGTCTGAATGGATACACACAGAGCTTCAGCTTGGCTCGGTGCCCCCATAGCAAGCTGCATGCTGCAGGGGCACTCGACCGGAGAAGAGGAGGATCCAGACTGCCCTGGGCAAAACCAGCTGCAAAGAGGAGGTAGGTATAACATGTTTGTAAAATCTTTTTTTTTTCTAAATAAAAAACACTTTTAAGGATAAGGTTATACCCATTACAATTAAATTGCACTCCACAAGATCTGCAAGTGCTTCCTGGTAAAAGCATCAAAGCCCCAGCATTTTGTATTACTTTGAATTTTTCTTTTTCTTTCTTGGGTGTCATTCACATGGTTGTTAAAACAATCTGGTCAGCTATGTCTTTCCTACCCACCGAAAGTCTAATGAAGGGGCCAGAAGGGAATCATACACATGGCACAGCTAATTTAGCTCAGCATTGCCTGTTGATGTGACCACTGAAATCAATGGGGCCATGCCTCAACTGCTAGCCAAGCATTTGATTTGTTGCAGTGCATTCAAATCTGCAAAAAAAAAAAAAAGATATTAGGTGGCAGGATCAGCATTTGGCAGCCACTGCTCTTCTGCCCTATTAGAAGAATCATTTTTCAGGGTGCAGCAGAAACTGTTCCCTCAGTGGTCCTAACCCTGCTACCCTCCCCTCAGTTGAATTTCTTTGTGACATTCCAATGGTCCTGAACCCCAAAACATTTTTTGGCAGCAAGTACAAAAATCATGTTATTGCAGATATGTATAAGATATACATTTTTTTTTTTTTGGTGTCTTGACATACACTTTCAGAACAGAGAGAACACATTCCCACTGAATTTTCTTAAAGGCAGAGCAAGGATTTGTCTAATGACAAAAGGCTTTTTGGTTTTGGTTCAACTGAGGATGTAATGTGCTTTTTTTTTTTTTTTTCCCCTCTCAGGGTACGCTTGACTTTTTTTTTCAGCATGTAAAATAATTTGGTCCGGATTTGTCAGTCTAGAATGATTTTATTGGAGGTTTTAGTCAGAGGGATTTTTGATTTACCTGTAAATTCCATGATCTTGGAGTACTGTATACAAAGTGGCCATTCATAGACCCTGAGTTACAGGCTCGTACCTTCAGGCGATTGGACACTGGCAAAGCTTTGCTGGACATGCAAACCCCCCAGTGTACCCCTATAACCATACCCCACACTGAGACCTTAATTATTTTTTTTCAGCAACCAATGCAGAGTAACAGAAAAGGAGGGGTCCCTGTAATGTAGTCCAAGATTTGGAATTTACAGATCAAAATTCCTCTTCTCTATACTGTACAGGATGAAGAGTGGGCAAACGGAACAGTAACAAGCCCAACTTGATAATGCTGAAATGCCACAGGAGCTTGGATGTCCACCTGGTAACAAATGGTGGAGGAATAAAAAGCAGACCAGGTGGTGGCCTTGCAAAGTGGGGCAACAGGCTTGATGTCAGACTGCCCAGAAAACCCCCCCCCAAATCTGCTGGCCTAAGCACGTAGGGCTGGAGCGGTCTTATCCTTTTGAGCAATGAGTTGTCATCCACCTGCCAATAGTGGCTTTTGATTAGGATGGTTTTGTTTTTTTAATTAGAAGCTGTGGCTTTGCGATAAACGCCAATAGTTCTGACAACATCTAGACAAGGAACAGCAATCTCGTTGGGGTGCTTACGTTTTTGTTAAGATGGATGTTGGCTACCATCTTAGGCACAAAACTAGGTTGTGGGTGGAAAACTACTTTGTCATGAACCAGGAATACCTTCTTACAAGGGAGAGACATATCAGATGACTGAATGATCTTTTCTGCAATGTGGCTATCTCATCCAAGAGCAATCCCTAGTAGGTCCTGCAGGCCAGAGAAAACCAAATTAAGATTCCAAGGAGAAACAGGTAAGGGAGGCCTAAATTTGAGAAACACCTTGACTATGCATTTTTACCAGGGAAAATAAAGCCAAAGGTTTTAGAAGAAAATTGGCAAAACTGAAACCTGTCCCCTTAAGAGTACTTAAAGTGGAGCTCCACCCTAAAGAGCAACTTTTGCTATTTGGAACCCTCCCCCCTCCGGTGTCACAATTGACACCTTTCAGGGGGGAGGGGGGTGAAGATACCTGTCTAAAACAGGTATTTTCACCCACATCCGGGAGTCCTGTCTCCGGGAATCTGCGGGAGTTACGTCACTTCCCGCAGACTTCCCTTGGTGTTCTGGGAGACACTCGGCTCCCAGAACACAGGAGCACCAATCAGAACGGCGCAGCGCGACTCGCGCATGCGCCGTAGGGAACCGGGCATGAAGCCGCAGGGCTTCACTTCCTGGTTTCCTCAGCGAGGATAGCGGAGGGAGCAGCAGAGCGACGAGCGGTCGCTCGTCCTCTGCTGCGGACGTCGCTGGACTCCAGGACAGGTAAGTGTCCAAATATTAAAAGGCTGTAGCTGCTGGCTTTTAATTTTTTTTTTCCGGCGGAGCAACCCCTTTAAGGCCTAATTATGGTCAGCTCCTGATTGTAGGAAGGCTAGAATGCAAAGCACAGAGAAATCTCCGGAACTGAAATGCCTGTGTGAAGACCTATTTTTCTGGAGATGAGCAATGTGGGGATGATAGAATCGGACACCCCCCTATCTTTGGAGGCCTGGGTTTCAACAGCTATACCATTAAAGCCAGTGCTTGAGAAACAGGTTTGAATAGGGGGCCCTCAGATAAAGGTCTGGCCTGTTAGAAAGAGGTTAAGGATCATCTTCTGGACCCAACAGATTCTCCTGAGCCAGTTTGGTGCAATGAGAATCAGTGGTTTCTTCACTTGCTATTTTGCAGAGCAGTCGTGGTAGAATTCGGACCGGAGGAAAGGCATACATGAACTGCTACAGGGTCCAGGGAATTATCAGAGCATCTGATGCCAGTGCTAGAGGATCCTGGTTTGCTGCTACAAACATGAGTAACTTATTGTACCTGGAGTTTAAAATGCTCATAAATGGAGTCCCCCATTTCTGACATAGGAGATGTAAGAGTAAACAGCCCCAAGGGGAGGGGGTCTAGGAACCTTCTGTTGTGGGGGGAAAAAAAATATGTTCCTTCCTGTGACATCTTTAAAGGAGAATGTCTATGTGATGAGACAAATCCATCAAAGTGCATACATACAAAGCCTTGGTCAGGTAGGCCACTTGTGTGCCCGAGATCGCTAGAATCCGATGCAGAGACCAGTGTTAAATAGATCTTGCCCCGTTACAAAGGAAGCATTGACACTGAGCAGTTTTGCAGGGTGAATTCTCACCTGAACTTTTGCTGCAGTTTCCTTGCACCTGGATTCCACCATTGCTATTGGTGAGGGTATTCCCCTATTGAGAACTAGTTGGGTAGGGTGTGGAAATGGGTCAAGCGTAAAGGTGTACAAAGAAAACTCATGTGTAGACAGGCTGTTAGCGAAGTCCTCGTGGCAAAAAAGCGATAGGAAGTGCTGAGAGAGAGAGAATATGTACAAGTCTGTATAGGATACTTCTGGTATGAGAAAGTCAAAAAAAGCAAGTTGGCAAACTTTTTCAAATACATTCTGGGCACGGGCAAACAGTGCTCATTTTTAATTCACATTAATTACCTGAATGCAGCAGCATATAACCCAGGGTCTATTAATGTCAATCCTGTAGGAGAAAGACAGACTTTTCATAGTTACATTTCAGCTAAGGCCCCTTTCACACTTGTGCGACCTGAAAGTTGCACAACTTGAAGCAATGCCTGTGTAATCTTGAGGTCTATGGACCTCAAGTCACATCAAGGTCAGAATAAAGTTGTGCAGAGACTACTTTGCAGTCGCACAGATATGAACGGTACTCATTGGGAATCATGGGGTACGACATGTCATGGGACTTTGCAGTACCAAGTCGCACAAGTGTGAAAGGGGCCTTAAACCTCCTGTATGAAAGCCTTAACAACACCAAATTCAGTTTGCTTTGTTGATGCACAAGCTTTAAAAAGTAAAACAGAAAAACTTCCTTTACCTTCACAGACTAAGCGACATCCTCCCATTTATGTAAGTGAAACCACGTAATGCTGTGCGCTGCCAAAATAAATTGTTAGTGTGAAAAACCTAAAAAAGCTGCTGCAAACAGAATGTGTTCTCACAATGAAAAATTATATATATCATAATGTGCTTGCAAAGCTGAAACAACCTAATCGCATGTAAATAATATGCACTCAATTCAGTTAATGACAGAATCAGGTAATAATCATAAACGTGTCATAATGAAATCCCACATGAATCAATACTATGCATGTGACAAAACAAATCTTAAAAAATAATTAAGTCCAATAAATAATTTCCAAAAGGGAAAATAGAATTATTTCAGTTTTTAAAAAGTACAGATCACACTGTACATATGAGGAAGGCTCTTCGCCCTCGTATATTAAGTGCTCCAGCAATTCCAAATTCAAGTCCAAAAGAAGACACAAAAAAAATGAGTGCAAGTGTTGGGAGGCTCTTCACCCTCATACATTAAAGTGGTTGTAAACCCACTCTGACAACTTGCACCTACAGGTAAAGCCTAGATCAAGGCTTACCTGTAGGTGCAAGAAATATCTCCTTAACCTACACGGTTAAGGAGATATTTGCTGAAAACACTGCACCGATGTCTACGGCGCATGCGCGCCATAGACAATGGCGCAGGCGCACTAGCGGGCCGGCTGCCTGAACGGGATCGTGCCGGCCCAGCGCACATGCGTGTGATGTCATCGCCGCTCCGGCCAATCACAGCGCCGGAGCGGCGATACCAGAAAGAAGCTCCGAGGGGACATGGCAGCGGAGGGGAACGAGGAGGACTTTGGGGGTTTCGATTTCAGCTAAGTGCCACATAATGAGCTAGTATGCTAGTCATACTAGCTCCTTATGGCTTTGTCTTGCAGGTTTTTTTTTTTTTTCATTTCTGGGTTTACAACCACTTTAAGTGCTCCACCGCCAAACAAGTGATCCTCCACCTGCTAAAATACTCGTTATACAAAAAAGTTTTTTTCCTGTTGGAATCAAAGACAGTGGTCCCCTCAGAGGAAATAAAGACGGCTACTTTTGGCAGTGTTGGGCAATAATAAAATAATCATTAATTTTAAATTTTTTGGTTTATTGAAGTATCAAAAAGTTTAATAATGTCACATAAAAAATATAAAAATCCTGCTCTGAAAAAGAGCTAATAGAAACCAGTCCAGCTAAATTGCAAACACCATCGCACCATATGAATTTAAACAATGGGTGTAACAACAGAGGTATACAGGGCCAAGTACAAGCAATAAACAAATAACAAATAACAAAAAGGTCCGGACGCCTAATGTGACATATGTGTTTGGAAAGTCCTGCGGGAATCTCCGCTGTATGTATTTTAAACAAAAAATCTAGTATAAAGTGGACATTTCAAAACACGTGGCCCCCTGGGGGTGAACATGGGAATAGCAGGTGTGGATATTTGATCATAGCAATGAGACTGGAGTTGATGCCGGTGTCTTATCGACCTAGTTCCCCTATCGATATGGTTCTGAGCTTGACTGCGCATGCGCACTCGGAACACACGGAAATCTACGAACATCTACAGCTGTTCGTCAGCTGTAGACGCGCTCGCTCCCGAGGATACACGCCGCGCAGAAAGCGGCGGGGGCGGAGACTGGGACACGCCGCTCTCTAATGCGGCATTAAACAAGTTGATGGCCGGGTGACACGCCGCTCTGTATTTTTTAAAATGTTCATGAGCGGCCGCAAGGGGCGGGGGCGGAGACTGTGACACGCCGCTCTATAGGGCGAGAGTTGTACATATAATTGCCGTCTAACATTGCAGGGAGCGCACACTCACTGATCCGCCCCTTGCTGTACAGAGTGGCGTGTCACCCGGCCATCAACTTGTTTAATGCTGCCCTATAGAGTGGGGTGTCCCAGTCTCCGCCCCCGCCACTTTCTTGTCGAGCTGGTTCTCCTAGCATCGGGAGCGAGCGCGTCTACAGCTGCCGAACAGCTGTTCACACTCGGAGAATTCCGTCACCTCGGCTTGCGCCTGTGCAGTCGAGCTCGGAACCATATCGATAGGCAGAACCAGCTCGGCAGAACACCGGCATCTATGTTAGATATGCAGGTTAAAAAACGATAAAGAAAAGAGAGACTAAATAAATAAACAATAACAAGTCGTAGCTGTCTTGGATATCTTCCTTATTTGCTGGCTGAAATTCCCGTGGAATTTCTGAGATCAAAGTGAAAGAGAAAGCGGAATAATCATTACTGCTTCCCCATTATGAGTCAAATGCATTCCACATAGAGAGCAGTCTTGTGAACCAGGCTTACCAGGAAGACAGCCTATTGTTATCTTTTATTGCTGTGGGCAAACCTTTTTCTCCATGTGCTGTACGTTCTAACATATGAATACGGCTCAGATCTACTCTCTTTTATGCTTTCAAATGAAAGTATGGGATATGTGATGGTCAATATCTTGCATGTTTGGGTTGGTTAAATAGCTCCAGTTAATGTTTCCGCGTATTCCGGAGGCTTTTGCTTTTACCTGTCCGTTACTTCATGTGTGCACACATATCCATGGGGATCAGATAAGGTTAGATAGGACAAGCCCTCGTGCAGTTCTCAAAGGTTCAGCCAGCTTCCCGCAGACATTTTCAAACCCGCCTCAGCTAGAGCAGCTGAATGTGATCACGGCGGTATCTATACAACATACCAGGACGGTAAAGTAAAAGCCTTCTTCAATTACCTGTATACCAATACTCTAATCTCTTGTTCATTTCTGGGGAAGTTGGACTATACTTGTGCTATTTAACCAACCCGAACATATGCGAGATATTGACCATCACATATCCCATACTTTCATTTGAAAGCATAAAAGAGAGTAGATCTGAGCCGTATTCATACGTACAGCACATGGAGACAATAGTATTTTTTTACTCACCGTAAAATCCTTTTCTCTGAGTCCATGGACCGACACAGCTTCTCTATTGACAAAGTGGGTATTATCCGTTAATTAGGAGTGACTAGGCAGAAAAACTTGTAAAAAGTGTTGCATCACACCTTCTACAGTCCCGCCCAGGGGGCGGACCCCCTCTGGGTATAACCTCTCAGTCTGCATCTCGCAGATCAGTTCGTCAAAAAGCAGTACAAACTTAAAAGGAGGGGGGGGGGGGGTGCTGTGTCGGTCCATGGACTCAGAGAAAAGGATTTTACGGTGAGTAAAAAATCCTATTTACTCTTTCGTCCATGGACCGACACAGCTTCTCTATTGACAAAGTGGGACGTCCCAAAGCAGTGTCAGAGAAAAAACGAGGGGTGGTAACAGCATAAAAATAAACTTCACCCCAAAACACAAAACAGCACTCCTTCAATGGAGGAGCTGCAACTCTAAACAGCCGCTTGCAAAACCTTGCGGCCGAAAGAGGCATCTGAAGATGCACCTACATCAACTTTGTAGAATTTTGTGAAAGTGTGAGCGGACGACCAAGTCGCCGCTTTACATAATTGGGAAACAGACGCTTGATGTCGGAAAGTCCAAGAGGCACCTCCTGCCCTGGTCGAATGCGCCGTGACCGGAAAGGGGGGCGCTTGACCCTTTAAGGCGTAAGCCTGGATTACTATCTGTCGGATCCACCTAGAGATGGTGGCCGACGAGACTGCTTGGGACCAGCCACCGAAACAAACAGTGAGTCTGACTTCCGGAACAGGGAAGTAGCAGATAGGTATACTCTCAAAGCTCGGACAACGTCCAAGGAATGAAACGCCGACTCCTTAGGATTCGACGGATGAGGACACAAGGATGGAAGTACAATGTCTTCATTGAGATGAAAAGCCGAAACGACCTTCGGAAGAAAGGAAGGCTGCGACTGCAGCACCACCTTATCCTTGTGGAAAACCAAATAGGGAGCCTTGCAGGACAAGGCTGCCAGCTCAGAGACTCGTCTAACTGACGTAACAGCCACCAAAAAGACCACTTTCTGAGAAAGTGTCAACAGGGGAATATCTCTAATATTCTCAAACGGTGCCTTCTGAAGCACCGAGAGGACCAGGTTCAAGTGCCACGGAGGTAGTGGGGGACGGACCGGAGGGGCCACATGTCAAACCCCCTGCACAAATTTACTCACGAGAGAGTGAGTTGCCAGGGGTCGCTGAAAAAAAAAAGACAGCCAGGGCAGATATCTGTCCCTTAATCGTACTTAAGGCAAGCCTTTGGTCCACCCCATGCTGTAAAAACAGCAGGATTCTGAAAACCAAATAAGTACGCGGATGCCATTTCATTTCCTCACACATGGAGATGTAGGCCTTCCAAGTGCGGTGATAAACCTTCCTAGAGGACGGTTTCCGAGCACTTCTCATAGTAGAGATTACTGAATCTGATAGGCCCCGGTCTCTCAGTACCTGGTTCTCAACAGCTATGCCGTTAAAGTCAGTGACTGTAAAGCAGGATGGAGTATGGGACCTTGCGATAGCAGGTCCTTCCGTAGTGGTAGGCGCCAGGGGACGTCTGCTACCAGACGTACTAGATCGGCGTACCAAGGACGCTGAGGCCAATCTGGAGCGATTAGGATCAGTGGAATTCCCTCTGCCTCCGCTCTGCGGAGCAGAAGAGGAAAAAGCCTTAAGGGAGGGAAGGCATAGATTAGCAGATACTGACCCCACGATGCTACCAACGCGTCCGTTGCGTCTGCCCATGGATCTCTTGACTGGGCCACAAACCTCAATACCTTCCGATTGAGTCGGGAAGCCAGAAGATCTACGTCTGGTGTTCCCCATCTTTGGCAGAGGAGTTGGAACACCTCCGGGTGTAAGGACTATTCTCCCTGGTCCAGCATCTGGCGGCTCAGGTAGTCCGCCTGCCAGTTTTCCACACCCGGAATGTACCCGGCCGACAGTGCCGGTACGCTCCTCTCTGCCCACTTCAGGATGCAAGCGACCTCCGATGCTGCAGCTGAGCTTCTTGTTCCTCCTTGATGATTGACATATGCCACTGCTGTGGCGTTGTCTGACTGGATCCTGACTGGACGCCCTTGCAGCCTCTGAGACCATTTGAAGAGGCACAGCCTGATCGCCCGGATTTCCAGGACATTGATCGGCAGGAGGGCTTCCTCTGGGGTCCAGCGACCTTGCGCCGACTGAACACCCCAGACTCCCCCCCAACCTGTAAGGCTGGCGTCCGTCGTGATCACTATCCAGTAAACCGGAAGAAATTACTTCCCGGCCATTGGAGCCGGTGCTGTCAGCCACCATACCAGGGATCTCCTGACTAGGTGGCTCACTCGGATTTGATAATCCAGAGATGAAGGGCATCTGTTCCATCTGGACAGAACTTCCTTCTGTAACACTCGAGTGTGGTATTGAGCATATGGGACCGCCTCGAAGGAGGCTACCATGAGGTCCAATACTTGCATGCCAAAACGGAGTGACGACCAATTCCTGGAAGTCAGCTGCCATACTGCAGCCCCGAAGGGTCTGCAACTTCTCCACAGGGAGGAATACCTTTGCCTCTGAGGAATCCAGAATCAACCCCAGGTACACTATGCGTTGAGTGGGCACCATACTGACCTTTGCGTGTTTAGTATCTAACCACAGTCTCGAAGAGTCTGACAGGTAATGGACACGCTTACCTCTAAATTCTGAGCTTGAAGGCGCCTTCAGTAGAAGGTCGTCCAAGTAGCCCATGATAGCAATACCCCGCTGTCTTAGAAGTGCCAGAATCGGAGCGAGCACCTTGGTGAACGTCCTGGGTGCTGAGGCAAGGCCAAACGGGAGGGCCACAAACTGGTAGTGGTTCTTCCCGACAGCAAATTACAGAGACTTCTGGTGTCTGGAGTATATGGGGACATGCAGGTATGCGTCCTTGATGTCCAAGGAGGCCAGAAAGTCCCCCGGATAGAGAGCCGTGACTACAGATCGAACCGACTCCATCCGAAATCTTTGTACCTTCACAAAGCAATTGAGGGCTCTGAGATCCAAGATTGGATGAACCCCATCCTTCTTCGGCACAATGAACAGATTTGAGTAAAAACCCTGACCCTGTTCCTGTTCTGGAACTGGAATAACTACCTCGCGTTCCAGTAGACCCTGGACCGCCCCATACAGGGCCTCCCGACAGGTCGGTAGTAGCTGGAGATTGGAGGTGATGAATCTGTCCGGTGGACAAGAGAGAAATTCTATCTTGTAGCCTGAGGAGATTACTTCGCAAACCCTCCTGTCGGAGACTAGAGCTGTCCACCGAGTCGCGAATTTGCGAAGACGTCCCCCCACCCGAGAGCTGGGTGGGGCGGACCTTCATGCGGACGCAGATTAGTCCGCAGGCTTGTTGGGTCTGCGGGACCAATGACGCTTTTGTCTTTGGGCAGGCGCCTTATCGGTCTGGGGTCTTTTCCCTGTCGCCCTAGGGGGACGAAAAAAACGCTTGCGTGCAGTAAAGGAGGGCCCTTGGCGTGGCCCCTACCCTTGCTAGTTTGAGGAAGCAAAGTGCTTTTACCTCCTGTGGCATCCTTGATGATGTCATCCATAGAGGCCCCAAAAAGTCTGTCGCCCTTAAAAGCCAGATCCAACAGGGCTTTCTTGGAGGTCTGGTCCGCAGACCAGCCCTTTAGCCAGATCAGGCGGCATATTGCTACTGCATAAACCGAAGCTTTAGACAGCAGGGGAATAGTATCCATGTCTGACTCGCAGACAAACCTAGGGCCCTGGACCAACTGGTCGGCCAATGTTATCTCATCAGGAGGAGCATCTCGCTCCTTAACCCCTGGAGTAGCAATCTTGCCCATTCAGTAAGTGTCTGAGACACTAGGGCCCCCGCCAATGCCGGGCGTACTGCCGAGCCTACCACTGAGTATAGGTAGCAAGCGAGTGCTTCAGCCTTCTTATCCACAGGGTCCTTGAAAACAGGAGCCCCTTCTACAGGAATTGTGGTGGCTCTATTAAGTCTGGACATCGGAGGGTCCACTATAGGGGGAGAGGTCCATCTCTTCAGAAAACTCTCCTCAAAGGGGTACCGTACCGCAAACCTCTTTGGGGCTGTAAAGACCCTCAGTGGGTTCTCCCATTCCTTGTATAAGAGTTTATCAAAAGACACACAAGGGAACACCTTAGCAGTGCGGGCAGGTCTATGAAACCCAAGTGGACCGGAGTCTCTGCTGCTTCTGCAGTATTTTCCAACTTTAGCGTATCCCGCACTGCAGTAATAAGGTCAGATACCAAGCCGTCTCACGTACTGACCTGGACTTGGAGTCATCCTCACTGTCCGGTCACGGTCTGCAGTCTCTGATGCGTCAGAATCTGGGCCCAGAGCCGTAGCTGGACCTGGTTCTGCATCAGAATTATCCCCAGAAGCTTGCAGGGGACAGGGCGTTTACTACCCCCTGTATTCCCATGTGCTGCTTCCACCCTGGCAGCAAACGCCTCTAGGATTGCCGTCATAGCGTTCATAGACACCTCAGGGGCACCAGCTGCTAAATCTGGTGTTTCAGGGGAGAAGACATCTGGCTCAGATGCCATGCTGGCCACGCGCTGACACTCACAGGGCTCCAGGCAATATATCAATAGGCCACCCTCCTGCGCTGCCGAGATGCTGGGTTACCCAGAGGACTCACCACACTGGACCGGTACTGCTATGCTGCCGTGTGCTGTGCCTGTGATGCTGTCCCACTGCTGCTGTGTCAGTCTGCTTCTTTTATCAGCACTTCCTGTGTGAATTTTCGCGCCATTGTAATGCACCCTAGAGGCCGGAGGCTCTCGCAAAATGGCTGCCAAAAACGTCTGTATGGAAGATAATGTGGGCTCTAAGAAAATGGCCGCCGAGCCGAAGATAGAGGTCAAGCAGTCGTAGCCCACAAAAAGATGGCCGCCGAATGGCAATATATACATACAGGGTGGACAAACATGGCCGCCGATCAGCTGATAGGGGTCAGTGGGTGTGGCCGAACCACAGGAAGATGGCCACCGGGCAGTCACAAGAGGCCAAACTCGGCATGGACCACCTCAAAATGGCCGCCGACAGCATGGAGGAGAAAGCACACACACACACACACACACACACACACACACACACACACACACACACACACACACACACACACACACACACACACGTAAGCAGAAATGACATTTCTTTTAAATGTTAGTTACAGCCAGCCCCGCTCCAGTGGAACACCTTAGGTGACCCCCAGCAACCTTTAGCTAGAAGCCCAGGGAGGAGGGAAAGGCAGGGAGAGAGGGAAGAAAGGGCCACAACCACTTACTTGATCTCTCCAGGAATGTCCAGCTAAATCACCCAGCCGAGGCAGGGGAGTTTTACTTACCTATCCTGCATGTATTATGCTGGAAGACATTCCAAACAGATCATCGTCCGTGCACGGAAGGTGACTGTTGGCCAGGCATGCTGTGATTGGACCCAAAAGGGACGATCATATGTATGCCCTGGAGTGTGACGCTCACCGGCCAGGCTGCTGCGACTCGGCCGTAAGGTCAGCCGAAGCTGAGCGGTCCGATGCAGGCCCTGGAGCGTAGGCTCACCGGCCACCCGTGGAGCGACGGGCATGTCGTGGAAAACCCAGCGCGTAGCTAGGGTCGGCACACGCTCGATGGCCGAAACTGGGGAGACTACAAGGATCGAGGATCCAGCCTGTCACCCAGTCGACAGTTGATCGAAGATCGCAGGAAACAAAAATGTAGCAAAAAAAAAATATATATATATATATATATATATATATATATATATATATCTTTTTCCCCCGGACCAATGGGCCCAAAGGGAGCCATGTCCTACTCCTTGCTAGACAGAAAAAAACTGATCTGCGAGATGCAGACTGAGAGGTTATACCCAGAGGGGGTCCGCCCCCTGGGCGGTACTGTAGAAGGTGTGATGCAACACTTTTTACAAGTTTTTCTGCCTAGTCACTCCTAATTACCGGATAATACCCACTTTGTCAATAGAGAAGCTGTGTCGGTCCATGGACGAAAGAGTAAAAGGTTTGCCCCACAGCAATAAAAGAGAACAATAGGCTGTCTTCCTAGTAAGCCTGGTTCACAAGACTGCTCTCTATGGAATGCATTGGACTCATAATGGGGAAGCAGTAATGATTTTTCTGTTTTCTCTTTCACTTTGATCTCAGCAATTCCACGGGAATTTCAGCCAGCAAATGAGGAAGATATCCCAGCAAGACAGCTACGACTTGTTATTATTTATTTCTTTACTCTCTTTTCTTTATCTTTTTTCAACTTGCATATCTAACATAGATGCCAGCATCAACTCCAGTCTCATTGCTATGATCATATATCCACACCTGCTTTTCCCATGTTCCCCCCCAGGGGGCCACGTGTTTTGAAATGTCCACTTTATACTAGATTCTTTGTTTAAAATACATACAGCGGAGATTCCCGCAGGACTTTCCAAACACATATGTCACATTAGGCGTCTGGACCTTTTTGTTATTTGTTTATTGCTTGTACTTGTCCCTGTATACGTCTGTTGTTACACCCATTGTTTGTTTAAATTCATATGGTGCGATGTTGTTTGCAATTTAGCTGGACTGGTTTCTATTGGCTCTTTTTCAGAGCAGGGTTTTTATATTTTGTATGTGACATTATTAAACTTTTTGATACTTCAATAAAATAATCATTAATTTTAAATTTTTTTGGTTCATTATTGCCCAACCCTGCCAAAAGTAAGCCGTCTTTATTTCCTCTGAGGGGACCACTGTCTGATTCCAACAAGGAAAAAACATTTTTGGCTACGGCAGAAACCCACATTGGGGAGTGGCAGAGAACCATTTGTCACCTACTATATTACAGACATACAGTGAAGGTTATGCGCTATTTTTCTTTATGCAGTTAAAATACTCGTTAACCTTGTAAGTGGGCCCATAAATGCAGTGCACCTGGAAAGTATTCACAGCGCTTCACTTTTTCCAAATTTTGTTACAGCCTTATTCCAAAATTGATTAAATACATAAATTTTCCTCAAAATTCTACCAATATCCCATAGTGTCAACATGAAAGAAGTTCGTTTAAAATCTTTGCCAATTTATTAAAAATAAAAGACCAAAACAATCCCACGTACATAAGTGTTCACAGTCTTTATTCAAATACTTTGGTGAAGCACCTTTGGCACCAATTTCAGCCTCAAGTCTTTTGATGCTACAAGCTCGGCACACCTATTTTTGGGCAGTTCCTCCCATTCTTTGCTGGATCTCTCAAGCATCATCAGGTTGGATGGGGAGTGTCGGTGCACAGCCATTTTTAGATCTCTCCAGCGATGTTCAATCGGGTTCAAGTCTGGGCTCTGGCTGGACCACTCAAGGTCAGTCACAGAATTGTCCCATAGCCCCTCCTTTATCATCTTGGCTGTGTGTTTAGGGTCATTGTCCTGTTGGAAGATGAACCTTCTCCACAGTCTGAGGTCCAGAGGGCCCTTGAGGAGGTTTTCATCAGGGATGTCTCTACATTGCTGCATTCATCTTTCCCTTGATTCTGACTAGTCTCCGAGTTCCTGCTGCTGAAAAACATCCCCACAGCATGATGCTGCCACCACCATGCTTCACTGTAGGGATGGTATTGGCCAGGTGATGAGCGGTGCCTGGTTTCCTCCAGACATGACGCTTAACATTCAGGCCAAAGAGTTCAATCTTTGTTTCATTAGACCAGAGAACTTTGTTTCTCATGGTCAGAGTCCTTCAGGTGAACTCCAGGTGGGCTGTCATGTGCCTTTTACTGAGGAGTGGCTTCCGTCTGGCCACTCTACCATACAGGCCTGATTGGTAGAGTGCTGCAGAAATTGTTATTAAACAGGATTTATATGGCGCCAACAGTTTGCACAGCGCTTTACAAACATGAGGGCAGACAGTACAGTTACAATTCAGGTGGAATCAGAGAGCCCTGCTCGTTAGCACTTACAATCTAAGAGGGAGGGGGTTGTTCTTCTGGAAGGTTCTCCTCTCTCCATAGAGAAATGCAGGAGCTCTCTCAGAGTGACCATCGAGTTCTTGTTCACCTCCCGATCGCTCAGTTTGGCTGGGCGGCCCGCTCTAGAAGGAGTCCTGGTGATTTCAAATTTCTTCCATTTATGAATGATGGAGGCCACTGTGCTCATTGGGACCTTTAATGCTGCGGAAATTTTTCTGTACCCTTCCCCAGATCTGTGCCTCGATACAATCCTGTCTACAGACAATTCCTTGGACTTCATGGCTTGGTTTGTGCTCTGACATGCACTGTTAACTGAGACCGTATATAGACCAATGTGTGCCTTTCCAAAACCTGTCCAATCAACTGAATTTACCACAGGTGAACTCCAATCAAGTTGTAGAAACATCTCAAGGATGATCAGTGGAAACCGGATGCACCTGAGCTCAATTTTGAGTGTCATGGCAAAGTCTGTGAATACTTCTGTACATGGGATTTTTTCCGTTTTGTTTTATTTTTTATAAATTTGCAAAGATTTCAAACGTCTTCCACGTTGTCATTATGCGGTATTGTTTGTAGAATTTTGAGGAAAATAATGAATTTAATCCATTTTGGAATAAGGCTGTAACATAACAAAATGTAGAAAAAGTGAAGCGCTGTGAATACTTCCCGGATGCTCTGTAAATACAGGTCAATCAGGCTTATAAGAACCACATCATTGGTGTGATAATCCTCTGGCTTAAAACATCAGTCTGGTTCCTCTTTACTTGAAAAGAACAACCTCAGCTGGCCCCATCTCCAACAAGTACTTCATATATAGGAAAGAAAAACCAGGCGTATATAGTGTAGTAGGCTCCTTTATTTATAAAACAACTCGCCAATATAGCTCCTCACATTTAGTATATTTAAAACCAGCGTGTATAAAAGCCTGTGCAGGCGCTCGCATGAGAAGAGATCCGAGGACAGACGAACTGGTCCGAGACCGACGTCATCTGGTTCAGCGGAGTTCTTCTTCAGTGAGCTCCTGCACAGGCATTTATACATGCTGGCTTTTAATATACTAAATGTCAGTAGCTATATTGGTGATTGCCTAGTTGTTTTATAAAGAAGCATACTCCCACCGGGAGGGCTTCAGCTACATCAGCAACCCGGAACATATTGGGGGCAGTTCTAGGTGTTGTCAGGTACCGACTTACAAGCTAATGTTCCCTCCGCCACTGTAGTGCATCAAGGCACAGCTTACATGAGTGACAACTCTGCTTTGAATTCAGGAACATTGTTTCCAGGCCATCATCACAGGAAGGTGCATTAGGTGGACTTCACTGGTGGGGTCCAACAGGTATTTGTGGGAAGGGAAGAGAAATCTGTAGGTGCTTCTGCATTGCACCACAATTTTCTTTTTTTTTTTAATGGGAGGCCAAGGTTTTAAATTTAAGAAAACAAAAAAGACATGATGATGATGTTTTTCATTCACTTTTATTTAATAAAAATGTTAAAATAAATAGATACAAATTGATCAGATGCTCTGTGTTTACCCCCCTCCCACCCAGCCCTATCATGTCCCTAAAACTCTAAACACAGCTTTACCAAAACTGAAAACACGGACTTCCAACTTTACAGAGAAGGCAGAGTATTTGCAATTCACTACCATTGGGCTTGGAAAAAAATAGAATGTATATAAAAAAATGAAAAAAAAAAAAAAAAAAAAAGAAAGTCCCCAGTACAATAGATAAGGTACACCTCTCAGTTTCATACGAAAACTTAATTATACAATTTATTTTTCTATAGAAAAAAAGGTATGTTACAATATTTTCTTGGTTATGATATTGACAGGTTACTTAACCCTAAAATGCAGCACGAGAGATGTGAGTGTTTCCTCACAGAGCAGAGTGTGAGTAGATGTAGACCAGACACCAACTGGAAGTCTTTTGTATTATTATGTTGAACTATTGCTCCTAGGCTTAAAACACAAAGGGCTACCATCATGTAAACAAGGCCGGGGAAACGTGAATGAAGCGCAACAGAAGGGGAGGGATATACTGAAGATACATGTACTGCTCACATGTAGAGAGGTGGAGGAGTGCTGGAACTGACGTAGGGAGATCTCCTGCAAGTCTTACCCTGACTAGGAACTCATGTTTCCTACGTAAGCACACCATGTATAATAAAGCCCTTGCATTTCACTGGGAAGGGAGCTTGGCCAGAGCAGAGGGAGAGCTGCCCTACCAACACTGCATTAGGAATGCACACAGGCGATGATGGTCTGGGCCCTGATACAGATCCTCCAGCAAGGGAGTCTAGTGCCGCCAAGTCAGCAGAGGCCCGCTTCTTATACAGGTTATCAACACTCATGACAGGTGCTCTTTTTTCCTGTAACAAAGCAGACATAGAATGTACAGAGATGGGATTTCTGTGGGTCCTATTTAATAACAGTGCAAACAGCATTTCTATAAAGACAAGGAGAAGGACCAAGTCCATCGCTTTTGCACTGTTATTAGATAGGCATGTTTGTCCCTCAAAAAACAATTCACAGCTCAATAACACAATGTATTATAAACACAATCCTTTCACCCTCTTCAAGTGGCCTTATCCGTGTACATCATTAAGGGTGCCACCTTCCGAGCCCAACTAAAGCCTCATACACACGGTCGGACTTCAAACTTTTCCGTGGATTTTTGTTTGAAGGGCTTTGGCCGGGAACACCCATAGCATACACACGGCAGGACTTTTTCTGCAAATTTTCCTAAAATCACGTGTTTTTTCTGCTCTTTACCGACACCCTTTGGTCAACTTCTGCTATTGTTGGTTGATTTTAACATTGGTTCTGGGCATGTGTGTTTGTACTTTGGACTAAAGTCCGATGGATTTCTGTACACACGATAGGACTTTGCACCGTGGGACGTTTGTTGCCGAAAAGTTTGTCCGTTTGCAGAGCAAACTTTTGCCCGATGAAAACCGAAAAAGTTTGTCCGATGGAGCGTACACACGGTTGGATTTTTTTGAAAACCTGCTCATTTTGAAGTTTGTTGTCAAAAAGTCCGACCGTGTGTATGGGGCTAAATAAAGTTATTCACCAGGATCTGGTAACATGGCTGTGGCACGCAGAATAAGGTCCAATAAAGCCCAAATGAAGTCTCACAAATATGTCTCTTTATAATCCTGTAGCTCAGTATGTTATGAATTTTAAAGTGTTACTAAACCCAGTAATATGGAAATAGTTAATCCGCTGCCCACAGCTTATAAATCTTAATTTTACATTAAAATACTGCCACTATATACCTTTTTGGCTGATCTGTAGACCACGGTCACGTGATAAACTGCAGGGTCTGTCCGAGTGCTGAGTGTTCAGGTAGGAGGAGATTTCCACTATAGCCTGTGTCCTCATGCTGTTATGGGAGGTGGATCATCCATAAATCAAGATGTGACATCCACTGTGTTATTTTTTTAGTTACTGGGCATGGAGGAGGAGGGAGGGAGGGACTGGGCTGTCATTTAGGATCTGTATACACGCCCACATGTGTGATCCTGCAGGAGGGGGGAAGACCTGTCCATACCGGATCAAAGAGCCTTTTTACACAATACAGAGGATTAACCCCTTAAGTTCCACAGTGAGTATAACAAGCATGCTGATCTGCACATAGACAGATTTTACTGTTGTGGGTTTAGTAACACTTTAACGCCTTTCCCCTATTACCATAAATAACTCCTCCCACCTCAGTGCTTTGCGCTGGCAGAGCTGAGTAACTGTATAAAGAGGGCACGTATACCACTCAGGTGAGCATCTAATTGCAGACCAGCATGGGTGCCAGCCCCAGCAAATATCCAGAATGAAGAAAAAATTGGCCACACACCACCACAGGACTGATCCAAATAAGATCCTTTATTGTCCTCACAGAGAAGCAAAGCAGGACAAGCTGTTGACGCGTTTCACACTTCGATCACATGCTTAATCATAACTCAGGATAAAGCACATGATCCGAGTATGAAACACATCAACAGTTTGTCCTGCTTTGCTTCTCTGTCTGTGAGGACAACGGATTTTATTTGGATCAGTCCTGTGGTGGTGTGTGGCCAATTTTTTATTCATGTCAGAGCTGAGTAACTGCCAACCCCATCATCACGGGCGTCCTCACCATTACATGTACTGCACAGTCAGGTCAGTAGGACTGGAGAGTGTGGTCAAACTCTGGTGCCTATTGGATTGTATTGCCACATTTAGACACCCCAGGCAACTGCCAGGAAAGCAGATGTTCGTACACATCTCTCAAACGTAATATTAATGACTTCATTTGGGCTTTAAGCTTCAAGAGGGAAGTATGGGACCTACATTAAGCCATACCTGAAGAGATGACAGCCTATTGAATTAACAATTCAAAAACCAACAGCTTCGCTTCAATGTACATACATAAGTAGTTGGTGGCCCATTGCTAATAAATTCCTACAAAACCAGTGACATCACTGGTGCCATTGGAGGTAATAGGATAAAAATGCTTGACCGCCTGCCTATATCTGTAGAAGATATACTCTACGGCAGTAATGCTGACAAGCTTGGCCATATGCTCCAATTCTGTACAGAGTTACTTGTTTAGGAATAAGTTAGCATGCAGATGGCCATTTGTCAGGGAACAATGATTGGCAGCCTATACTACAATACAGTGTTCAAATACCTCTGCATTGTCCAGGGAGCAACAAGCCAGTAATCTAGTAACCGTTTCCTGCTGGGCGATATGGAGAACCTACAAGTTAAATGAAAGGGACAGTTACAATACACTGAAATGCCAGCTGTTGTAATGATCGGGTAATGCAATAAGGCACTTTAGACCGTGCTCACTGCATCCATTCCTGAAGGGAGCTCTCCAGTGGAACAAATTGTTATGTAAAAGGTTTTCCCAGGAAGGTGGAGGAGTGAGAGAAAGCAATGGTACGACGTGCCGCAGGCTGCAACAAGGAACATCCATTTCCTTTTGGCCAGAACTGCAAGGAAGGTTGCACCAAATCATTGCCTGCCCCTCAAAAAAAAAAAAAAAGAAAATGCGTTAGACATGCACACATCTCCTTATCTTGCATGTTCGACCTTCCTAATAAAAATAAACTAAAAAGAAGGGGGGAGAGAAGAGTAAGGTTGGAGGCAGGCTTTTTGAATGTGTACCAGTGAAAATATGAGTAGCCTTTACTTCAAGCAGCTATATGCAGTGCATTACTGATTGATTCTCTCATTTAGGAAAAAGACTTGGACCACAAGATTCTAAATCTGGGAAGAAATTATCGATTTGGTGCATCCTTACTAATCACTGTGCAAGGAAAACACTAAACTGAGGTCTACCCCCTATTCCCAATGCTGCAACCATCTACCCGCTCTAGAAGAAACCTGCCATTCATTACGCATACTGTGCTGATGAAGTCTAAACTCGCCTTCAGTTTAAACAAACTCAAAAAAACTAAATTCAGTTATGGGTTATGTATCTGTATTTCACAATACTGCTAGTTTATCGGCCTGAAACCTATCTTTATAATGTCTTCCTGCAGAAATCAAAGCATTACACAATCTGACATGTTTTCAGGCACTGGGAGCTGAATGCAAAGAGGTTGGGCAGAAAAAGAAGGAGGAGGGCACTGTGGGGATTTTAGCAGTTAAGCTGATTCATTGTCCAATGAGAAGGCATCTGATACAGGAAGCAGATTTCCAATTCCTGGTTCAGCTCGGCAGCTGTGTCATCTGGCCAGATTGCCAATTGGAAAAAAAATCAGCATCACCACAATTGGTGATTCAGTGAGCAAGAAACAAAGAGGTGACAACAAAAAAAGCCTAAGCAGGTTTTAGCGATCATGCAGTGTGGCAGAGTGTACAACACAAGACAGTCTGAATGCAACTATTAATCCTTTGGCAGGTAAAGCAGATAAAAGCTGATCATAGTGAGGGAAGCAGGTGATGGCCGAACATTCCGTCCACATCTTTCTAGGATCATTTGGCTTCCATCTTCTGATCTCTTCTGGGAATTGGAGCTACAGGCATCTACTGAATCTCCAACTCCTGGAATGGCGAATACATTTCTATTTCCCCTTTATATATAGTTACTATTATATAGTGGAGCTGCCCTTCTCTTTGTATAATGTTGAGAAAATGTTAGTCCTTGCTGGTAACAGAAATGGGTATATTTGTCCCCTATGGGCAGGTATCACAGAGCTGCAATTGGTGCTGACCAGAGAAAAGACAAGGGGGCTGCCTATGTTCTAGTGCTCTATGGTACATTGCCTTAGGGTTAGAACAAGCAGAAATGCGTTTCAGGATGAATTGGATTTTTTTTTGCCTACTGCAGATTAGATTTTTGTCATGTGCACTTAGCTTTAAGAAGAAGGGAAGGGAGAGGGGCTCTTTAGCCCACGTTCACACTGAACACGGCTTTGAAATCATGCAAGTTCATCTAATCCGACTTTAGAGGTGACTTGAAAGACATTTGTGCCGGTTTAATGCACAGATATCCATTGAAGTCACCAAACTACTTTTGGAAATCGGCGCGGCTTCGCAGCGATTGGGACGCTCCCATTGCCGGCAATAGGCTGCGATTGACCTGTCAAATCATGCCGATGTAAACAGGGGCTTAGATCTCCATTACAACCTAACAGCAGTCTCAGTTTCTGATGCTGTGAGGACTACAGGGGGTCCCCGAGTTACGAACACCCGAGTTACGAACGACTCCTACTTACGAACGGCCTCAAATGCCGGCCACTTGTGCGCTACGATAACTTTTGAGCAGCTCTGACACATTCTACACTGCCGTACTACGCCCCAGATAACATAACAAGTGCCCGGAACATCCCACATCCATTCACAGGCGGCAGTTACACTTACGAACACTTACGAATGCAGTGTTCCGACCGGAAGTTACACTTACAAATGCAGTGTTGCGACTTACGAACAACTTCGACTTACGAACAAACCTACAGTCCCTATTGTGTTCGTAACTCGGGGACCCCCTGTATTAATATGCAAATCAGCCAATCTCCTGTTGACAGTTATAACATATGGAGGAAGGGGAGCGACCACGCACACGTCCTAACCACCACCTCCCATCACTATTAGGGCTGAACTGCAGGAAAACTAATGGTCCTCCTCCCTTGCAGTTTGGTGGCAACACTGCTTGTTTAAAGGATAAGTTCAGCTTCGGGAACATGCAACGTGTTCCCACTCCTGCAGCGGCTTGGCTAGCCGAGGCCTCTGTGCGACAGTAGTATAGGGAGAAGTTCCCCGTCTCAGCTGTCACATTTTGAAAAGAACGTGGCCGCACACACGGCTGTGTAATTTGTTCAGAGTTCTGTGAATTAATTTACTACAACTACGGACATCCTTTGCAGCTGTCAGCTTGTAGTTCTCAATGAACTACCATGGTGTTGTTGAGCACTGTGGTAGTTCATCGATTCTTCCGGTCAGTGTGAAACTGCCTGGCCGTACGATGTATGGAGCAGACAGCTTACAGCGACAGTCTCCAGGATACCTGCATGGCACCAGCGATCAGCTGATCACTGGTGCAATGCTTTCCAGGCTCCTGAAATTATATATACACATCTATTTTTTTTTTAAAGGTGAACTTATCCTCTAAGTTTAAGTCTACAGGGAGCAGGTGCAGCAGTCCTTTATGCTACAAGACTGGTCCCTCCAGGCTCTTCTTCCTCTTCATTCTGGTAGTCTAAGGTCCTCTGACATCATCAAGATCAATGCAGGGACTATAGCCTGGCAGTGGACAGGAGAAGGATGAGGGACAGTCCACTGCAGAAACGTAGGGGGGTGCTGGGGGAGTGGAGGATTGGGTAAGTAAAATAGCTTTTCCCATCCTCTGGACACAAATGTGCAGGCAACCCTTGCAATGTGTGAACAGCCGCACTGCCAGGGAGACCTTTCCGTTTTCCTGGAGTTGGACTTTAAAAGCCTTCATGTAATAAAATACTGCTGATGCATCCTTTAGTGTTTCTTGTGTTTCGCTGGGGTTATGGTAGGAGGCCAGCCAGTGTGTAATGGTAACTGCTGCTTGTATTTCTTCTTTAAATTAAATGGTTTTTGAGAGAAACATTGAGGCTGCAATGGCAGACTTCTCATTCTAAAATGCTGGTTGCTTGGCTGTCATACCAATCCTCTTGTTTTAATACCTGGAGTCATTAATCTGGTATGTATATATAGGTAAGTACTGCCGACTTGGCTGTGGCCATCCTGAACAGTTCCAGCCCAGCGACTTGGAAGTACTGTCGGAGGATCAGCATAATAGCCAGGCAATAGCAACACCTATACTTCTTAAAGGTTTACTTTAAGTCTTCCCACAATGAACACAACCCATTCACACGGGGGGACCAGTCCACATGGAAAGCACATCTATTATGTGTGAATGGCACTGTTCATACTGGACTGTGTGGTGAATATTTGCACCACAGAGCGCAGTAAAGGGCATCCTCTGATCCTTTTTCGTTGTTTGCAGGCCATGCTAAAACGCATGGCATTCTGGGGCCTGCAGCTTCCAAGATGGAGCTTTATGTAACTTGGAAACTTGGCCTTCATATCAATTACTCAGCCAAGGGGGTAAAAACTATCAGAGAAAACCTATTCTAAAAAGAAAGACTCGTACCGTGAAACATAGTATTGTGAAGGGGCTGCAGGGAACAAATAAATCCAGTACAAAATGCAGAACCTACATAGACTGCACACAGCCACACCAAATCAGAAACACCAATATTTTCACAACGTATCAAAAGAAACTAGAGAACACAAAATGCATGTTTGTTCATAATAAACATTTGGTATGGCCGTTACTTCAGTCTACATGGGTGTCCCTCTTTCACTGGCTCCACAACCTACACTTGGCCCAGCTCTATTTTGGCATCATGGGGGTTTGCTTGGTGCACATGACTGGTACCTAATCAGAAGATTATTACAAAGGAAGGGTGCCTGAAACTCCTTTTAATATTTTCTATATATATGTATATATTTATATATATGAAATATGCGTTCAGATGTCAAGACAGCAGTTATTTACACAGGAAATTCAACCTGAAAGCAATGCAAAAATAAGTTGCTGATATTACCTGGGGGATCAGGCCAGCCTATTACTGATCTGTAAAGGCTTTACTAAAGACTACCAAGCATAGACAAAGCAAATGTAAACCTAGTATATCCAAATCCACTGAAAGTGCACACAACTGTCTGTATTATCTTACCCATCTAGTAACACTAGGAAGACTTGTATGTAATCATTTGTACCTGGGCCTCCTTATTCAACTTTATATATAAAAGAAAAAGAAAAAAAACCCCACAAATATTCACAGACTCAATATGGATTTCCCTGGGAGAGATTTACTAAAACTGGTACACACAGAATCTGGTGCAGCTGTGCATAGGGACCCCATTCAGACTTATGCAACTTGTCATGTGACTTTGAACATCAAAGTCGCATGACAAGTCGTACCCCATGATTTGCAATGATAACCATTCATGTACGCTGAAACTTCAAAGTAGTTAATGCTCTATTTTGGTCCGACTCATGCAACTTGAGGGCCAAAGACTTGACAACATAGACAATGTTAACCCTCAAAAGTTGCATGAAAGTTGTACCTGAATATTTTACGTGCAACAGTGGGTCCGACTTTGCAGAGGGAAAATAAGTCACATCCAAGTCGCACTCATCCAAAGTTGCAAAGTCACACTAAATGCCGGTTTAAATTGTGTTCAGCTGAACCCGCACGATTACAAACTTGCATTTCAGTCCAACTTCAGGAGCAATTTCAGAGACATCTGTGCCAGTTCCTGCACAGATGTCTATTGAAGACGCCCCCGAAGTCGCCAAAAATAGTGTAGGAACTACTTTTGGGAATCTGTGTGGCGCCGCAAAGTCGGCGTCGCACCGGTTCAGATGCTGCTGTTGCCGGTAATAGGTGGCGATTTAACATGTGAAAGCGCCCCGATGTGAACGGGGGCTAAAACTTAGAAGCCGATTGGTTACTCTGCACAGCTGCACCAGATTCTGTGTGCTCCACAGTTAGTAAATTACCCATCCCACCCCTTGTCCTCCCCACCCCCAAACAACCAGCAGTCTTGCTCATCTGTCCCCATAGACTGCTGCAGCTTTGGGACAGGCTGGCTCACACTGATCCTGCTGTAAAAGATTCATTAGTGTCAAGGTAACACATGGACTCTGCAGCCAGAAGACATCAAAGAAACACGACTTTCATCAATCCCCTCCCTTCCCTCGCCAAACCCCCTGGACAGTCTAGTCTGCTTTACTAATACTTTCACATTGTTTTGATTTTTTTTTTTTTGTTTAAATTGCAAATAAATAATATGTCAGTAAGTTACCAAAAGTCATTTCTCATTGAGATGCTGGCACGTATTAAAAAAATAACATACATCTGTCTACCCATTTCTACACTGTGGGACAAGGATGGGCACGTCGGCAGCTAACATCTACTCTGTGGCCCCAACGATCGGCAGGCAGGTGGTACTGCTAGCCTTGAAGTGCCCCAACCCTGCTTAGACGCACATTTAAAAAGGAAAAACATCATTAAGGACCTTAAATACTGACTCAAACACACATTCCTCCTCCATGCCCCCTCCAAGCTCTGTGGCCTGGTCATCAAAGGGAAGGATTTTTTTTTTCTTTTTGGTACATCACACTGGAGAGTTGGAGACGAGGGGAATCTTCTGTTTGCACACAGCTGTGTTCGCCCCCTCTCCCTGGCTCCACAATTTAATTTGCAGAAGGAGGAGCTCTCCGAAGCTTAGTGTCCACACATACACCTCAAGGAAATCGCAAAGAACAAAAAAATAAAAATAAAATAAAGACTGATATCTATGCTTGCTGTGGAGGCTGCTGCAGGCACACACTGGTGTAAAGAGAGTAAAGATTTGATTCTATTTGTCACTTGGCATGGTGCTGGCATGAAACGCCAGCTCACACGTGGAACACACAGAATAAAAGGTTGATTGGCAAAACTCCAGTGCTTACGCCCCTGTCCTGGGATGGTTCTGATCCTGTACGGCCCAGGAAACGGTCAGACGCGCTTTGTCTTTTCATAGTACCCTCGGTTACAGGAGAGCAGGTCACTTAGTCTCTTCTGCCTGGGTGCAGTTCTGGACTGGTGAAGGGAAGGAGGCTGTGGCTGGCTTGGGGTCGGGAGGGGGGCTGTTGGCAGCAGCACTGCAGTCCTGGCTGTGGTTAGAGGTCACCTCTGAGTTGACAGGTTTGGTGAGGTCGATATCCTGAATGAGCCGGATAAGACGTTTCACTTTGTCCAAAGAACTGTGCATGTCTTTCTGCCGGGACAAGATGCTGTTCTTCATTTCTATGCATTTCTGGAAAACAGAAAAGACGACTGAGCAACTGCTGGACCCGTTACAACAAAGGCAGAGCCGATCATTCCCCTGGAAAACCAGTAATTATGTCATGAGGGATTCCTAGTCACGTATCCCCAGAAGCAGGGGTGCCAAAGAAAGCTGTAAGCATGGATCTTTATTAATAGGTTAATCCAATTTCCTGCCTGCTTACCGTTATGGAGCTGCTAAGTTGTTTCACTTTCTGCTCTAGTTGCTCTCGCTCCTGTTTCAGCTCTGAGCTCCACTTGAGTAATTTTTGCTTCTCTTCTTCTTTTGCTTTTTAGAAGAAAAAAAAAAAAAACACATTGGGTTTTGTATACCAGGACAGCCTGTACAGTTTGAGTAGCTCTGAGGAACACACACTCACCCACATATATACACACAGTCATTTTCTATATAAAGAAACAGGGAAACCGTAATGTGTGTAAAGAGGATAGATGTGGACAACATTTCACATCCAAATAAGTGAACACATACAAAGTGATTTACACCTTTTGTGGTGACAGCTGGTCAGTGTGCGAGTTTGTAGGGCCAAGAAAAAAAGAGGAAGGTGTAGGGCAGCCTACTGATCATCGGAGCTACTACTGCTGGATCAGCAAGTACAGGTTCAATGCTGGGCAGCCTGATTCTAGTTTACAGTAAATACTTTGTGTTTCATTCACCTAGGACAAAGTATGCAGCCGGTGGGTTTGATTTACTAAAACTGGAGTGTGCAAAATCTGGTGCAGCTCTGCATAGAACCCAATCAGCTTTCATTTTTTTTTGTCAAAGTTTAACTGAACAAGCTGAAGGTAAGAAGCTGATTGGCCTCTCCTCTTTGTTCTGATGGTAACATCTTATGCATGTGGAGATTAGTGGCTTTGTAACTGTTGTATAATGATCACACAATGTTTTTTTGTATTTATTTTTCTTTCTTTGAAATTCTTAATAAAAAAATATTGTAAACAAAGTGGATTGGGTACCATGCGCAGCTGCACCCGATTTTGCACCTGCCAGTTTTAGTAAATAAACCCCAGTGAGGTGCTAGCTTTCAGGTCAATGCTTGACTAGGTAGTGCAGCCAGAATGAGGGGGCCAGAAACTATACTATAACCACTTCCAGCCCAACGACGTCATGAGCGGGGATATCTGCAGCCACAGGCATCATTCAAATATCTTCTTTTAGAGCCAGCGATTCCCTGCACCACAAGAACAATCATAGCGGCTCTTCAGCCACTTGATCGATCTTACAGGCAGCAGGAGGGGACACTCCCCCCCCTCCCGCCACCCTGCAGTGCTTCTCTCGGCTCGCCCGTATGATCAGTGAGAGGGAGAAGGAATCGGTCCATGCCAGAAGTTTGGAAAAAAATCAAGAGATGGTGTTGCGCTCCAATAGCATAGAAAATCTCTTGATTTTTCTTTCTATGTCTCACTGTGGGTAGTGGTTGGCCCATACAGTAGTTGCCGCACCTTTACCCTCTGCACACATAGTTTCCACTGTAGCACAGGAATAACTACTTTACCCATGCCAGAAGTTTACCATAGAGAATCCGGCTGGCCAGTTGGCCCTGGACGTCTCTATGAACTTTCGGAAGCCAGGCACGATGTTATCAAGTCACGCCCGGCTTCTGCATTTAAAAACAATGCCGCTGCCTCGGCTTGGAAACAAGGATGGTTGTTTGTTTTTCAGGCTTCCCAGCCTAGAGGTGAGACGTGGGGACTTATTGTCCCCATATGTCACTGTAAAAATCTTCTTTTTTTTTAAAGCACCCCCGTCCCCACGTGCTCGTGCACATAAGTGAATGCATACAAAGGTCACGCCCACATATGTAAACGACATTCAAACCACACATGTGAGGTATCACCACGAATGTTAGAGCGAGAGCAATATTTCTAGCGCTACAACTTCACTGTAACTGTAAACAGGTAACCTGTAAAAAAAAATTAATGCGTCGCCTATGGGGATTTTTAAGTACCAAAGTTTGGCGCCATTTCACAAGTGTGCGCAATTTCAAAGTGTGACAGGTTAGGTATCTATTTACTCTGCGTTACATCATCTTTCACATTATGCAAATAAATTGGGCTAACTTTAATGCATGAAACTGTCCCCCCCCCCCAAAAAAAAACGCGTTTGAAAAATTACTGTGCAAATACTGTGCAAGATAAAAAGTTGCAATGACCACCATTTTATTCCCTAGGGTCTCTAATAAAAAAAACATTTATAATGTTTGGGGGTTCCGAGTAATTTTCTAGCTAAAAAAATAGGATTTTTTTACTCACCGTAAAATCCTTTTCTCTGAGTCCATGGACCGACACAGCGTCTCTATTGACAAAGTGGGTATTATCCGTCAATTAGGAGTGACTAGGCAGAAAACTTGTAAAAAGTGTTGCATCACACCTTCTACAGTACCGCCCAGGGGACGGACCCTCTGGTATATCCCCTCAGTCTGCATCTTGCAGATCAGTTCGTCAAAAAGCAGTACAAAATTAAAAAGGAGGGGTGGGTGCTGTGTCGGTCCATGGACTCAGAGAAAAGGATTTTACGGTGAGTAAAAAATCCTATTTACTCTTTCGTCCATGGACCGACAGAGCTTCTCTATTGACAAAGTGGGACATCCCAAAGCAGTGTCAGAGAAAAAACGAAGGGGGGGTAACAGCATAATAATAAAAACTTCACCCCAAACACAAAACAGCACTCCTCCAACGGAGGAGTTGCAACTCTAAACAGCCGCCTGCAAAACCTTACGGCCGAAAGAGGCATCCGAAGATGCACCTACATCAACTTTGTAGAATTTTGTGAAAGTGTGAGCGGACGACCAAGTCGCCGCTTTACATAATTGGGAAACAGACGCTTGATGTCGGAAAGCCCAAGAGGCACCTATTGCCCGGGTCGAATGCGCCATAACCGGAAAGGGGGGCGCTTGACCCTTTAAGGCGTAAGCCTGGATTACCATCTGTCGGATCCACCTAGAGATGGTGGCCGACGAGACTGCTTGGCCCTTCTTGGGACCAGCCACCGAAACAAACAGTGAGTCTGACTTCCGGAACAGGGAAGTAGCAGATAGGTATACTCTCAAAGCTCGGACAACGTCCAAGGAATGCAACGCCGACTCCTTAGGATTCGACGGATGAGGACACAAGGATGGAAGTACAATGTCTTCGTTAAGATTAAAAGCCTAAACGACCTTCGAAAGGAAGGCTGCGGCCGCAGCACCACCTTATCCTTGTGGAAAATCAAATAGGGAGCCTTGCAGGACAAGGCTGCCAGCTCAGAGAGACTTGTCTAACTGACGTAACAGCCACCAAAGAGACCACTTTCTGAGAAAGTGTCAACAGGGGAATATCTCTAATATTCTCAAACAGTGCACCGAGAGGACCAGGTTCAAGTCCCACGGAGGTAGCGGGGGACGGACCGGAGGGGCCACATGTCGAACCCCCTGCACAAATGTACTCACGAGAGAGTGAGCCGCCAGGAGTCGTTGAAAAAAAGACAGCCAGGGCAGATATCTGTCCCTTAATCATACTTAAGGCAAGCCTTTGGTCCACCCCATGCTGTAAAAACAGCAGGATTCTGGAAACCAAATAAGTACGCGGATGCCATTTCATTTCCTCACACATGGAGATGTAGGCCTTCCAAGTGCGGTGCTAAACCTTCCTAGAGGACGGTTTCCGAGCACTTCTCATAGTAGAGATTACTGAATCTGACAGGCCCCGGTCTCTCAGTACCTGGTTCTCAACAGCTATGCCGTTAAAGCCAGTGACCATAAAGCAGGATGGAGTATGGGACCTTGCGATAGCAGGTCCTTCCATAGTGGTAGGCGCCAGGGGATGTCTGCTACCAGACGTACTAGATCGGCGTACCAAGGACGCTGAGGTCAATCTGGAGCGATTAGGATAATTGGAATTCCCTCTGCCTCCACTCTGCGGAGCAGAAGAGAAAGTAGCCTTAAGGGAGGGAAGGCATAGATTAGCCGATACTGACCCCACGATGCCACCAACGCATCCGTTGCGTCTGCCCATGGGTCTCTTGACTGGGCCACAAACCTCAATACCTTCCGATTGAGTCGGGAAGCCAGAAGATCTAAGTCTGGTGTGCCCCATCTTTGGCAGAGGAGTTGGAACACCTCCGGGTGTAAGGACCATTCTCCCTGGTCCAGCATCTGGCGGCTCAGGTAGTCCGCCTGCCAGCTTTCCACACCCAGAATGTACACGGCCGACAGTGCCGGTATGCTCTTCTCTGCCCACTTCAGGATGCAAGTGACCTCCGATGCTGCAGCTGAGCTTCTTGTTCCTCCTTGATGATTGACATATGCCACTGCTGTGGCGTTGTCTGACTGGATCCTGACTGGACGCCCTTGCAGCCTCTGAGACCATTTGAAGAGGCTCAGCCTGATCGCCCGGATTTCCAGGACATTGATCAGCAGGAGGTCTTCCTCTGGGGTGCAGCGACCTTGCGCCGACTGAACACCCCAGACTCCCCCCCCCCCCAACCTGTAAGGCTGGCGTCCGTCGTGATCACTATCCAGTAAACCGGAAGAAATGACTTCCCGGCCATTAGAGCCGGTGCTGTCAGCCACCATACCAGGGATCTCCTGACTAGGTGGCTCACTCGGATTTGATAATCCAGAGATGATAGACATCTGTTCCATCTGGACAGAACTTCCTTCTGTAACACTCGAGTGTGGTATTGAACATATGGGACCGCCTCGAAGGAGGCTACCATGAGGCCTAACACTCGCATGCAAAAACAGAGTGACGACCAATTCCTGGAAGTCAGCTGCCGTACTGCAGCCCGGAGGGTCTGCAACTTCTCCACCGGGAGGAATACCTTTGCCTCTGAGGAATCCAGAATCAACCCCAGGTACACTAGGCGTTGAGTGGGCACCAATACTGACTTTTGCGTGTTTAGTATCCAACCACAGTCTCGAAGAGTCTGACAGGTAATGGACACGCTTGCCTCTAATTCTGAGCTTGAAGGGGCCTTCAGCAGAATGTCGTCCAAGTAGCCCATGATAGCGATACCCCGCTTTCTTAGAAGTGCCAGAATCGGAGCGAGCACCTTGGTGAACGTCCTGGGTGCTGAGGCAAGGCCAAATGGGAGGGCCACAAACTGGTAGTGGCTCTTCCCGATAGCAAATCGCAGAAACCTCTGGTGTCTGGAGTATATGGGGACATGCAGGTATGCGTCCTTGATGTCCAAGGAGGCCAGAAAGTCCCCCGGATGGAGAGCCGTGACTACAGATCGAACCGACTCCATCCAAAATCTTTGTACCTTCGCAAAGCAATTGAGGGCTCTGAGATCCAAGATTGGACGAACCCCCTCCTTCTTCGGTACAATGAACAGATTTGAGTAAAAACTCTGACCCCGTTCCTGTTCTAGAACTGGAATAACTACCCCGCGTTGCAGTAGACCCTGGACCGCCCCCATACAGGGCCTCCCGACGGGTCGGTAGTAACTGGAGATTGGAGGTGACGAATCTGTCCGGTGGACAAGATAGAAATTCTATCTTGTAGCCCGAGGAGATTACTTCACAAACCCACCTGTCGGAGACTAGAGCTGTCCACAGTCACGAATTTGCGAAGACGTCCCCCCACCCGAGAGCTGGGTGGGGGCGGACCTTCATGCGGACGCAGATTTGTCCGCAGGCTTGTTGGGTCTGCGGGACCAAGGACGCTTTTGTCCTTGGGCAGGCGCCTTGTCGGCCTGGGGTCTTTTCCCTGTCGCCCTAGGGGGACGAAAAAAACGCTTGCGTGCAGTAAAGGAGGGCCCTTGCCCTTGGCGTGGCCCCTTACCCTTGCTAGTTTGGGGAAGCAAAGTGCTTTTACCTCCTGTGGCATCCTTTATGTCATCCAGAGAAGCCCCAAAAAGTCTGTCGCCCTTAAAAGGCAGATCCAACAGGGCTTTCTTGGAAGTCTGGTCCGCAGACCAGCCCTTTAGCCAGATCAGGCGGCGTATTGCTACTGCATAAACCGAAGCTTTTGACAGCAGGGGAATAGTATCCATGTCTGACTCGCAGACAAAACTTAAGGCCCTGGACCAACTGGTCGGCCAAAGTTATCTCATCAGGAGGAGCATCTCGCTCCTTTAACCCCTGGAGTAGCAATTTTGCCCATTCAGTAAGTGTCTGAGACACTAGGGCCCCCGCCAATGCCGGGCGTACTGCCGAGCCTACCACTGAGTATAGGTAGCGAACAAGTGCTTCAGCTTTCTTATCCACAGGGTCCTTGAAAACAGGAGCCCCTTCTACTGGAATAGTGGTAGCTCTATTAAGTCTGGACACCGGAGGGTCCACTATAGGGGGAGAGGTCCATTTCTTCAGAAAACTCTCCTCAAAGGGGTACCGTACCCCAAACCTCTTTGGGGCTGTCAAGACCCTCAGTGGGTTCTCCCATTCCTTGTATAAGAGTTTGTCAAAATAAGACACACAAGGGAACACCTTAGCAGTGCGGGCAGGTTTACGAAACCCAAAGGGGACTGGAGTCTCTGCTGCTTCTGCAGTATTTTCCAAATTTAGCATATCCCTTACTGCAGTAATAAGGTCAGATACCAAAGCCGTCGCGCGTACTGACCTGGACTTGGAGTCATCCTCACTGTCCGATCGGTCACGGTCTGCAGTCTCTGATGCGTCAGAATCCTGGCCATGAGCCGTAGCTGGACCTGGTTCTGCATCAGAATTATCCCCAGAATTGCGAACAGGAGGGAGGAGCCTAGTAATGGCGCCGAGCCGCCGACGGCTTGCAGGAGCGGGTAGGTGAGACGCCCGGTCTCCTGACCCCTCTTCGAGAAATGAGGAGACAAGCCTAAGATCCCGCAACACGCTCGCCCCCCCCCCCCACCCAGGTGAACGGGTGTGAGAGACCCGGAGAACCGGCAGGAGGCTGAGCCGGACAGAGCGGTGACCCTGTTTGAGATCCGGGAAGAGCGGCGGGACATAGGAAATGATGGCGGACAGTAAGGAGGAGTGAGAGACCAGATCTGAGTCGCAGCTCAGACCTTGCTACAGCACGGGACCCCCCCCCCCCCCCACGCCTGTCTGCTCCCCAAGCATCTCTATTTGTTCTGCTCCCTGCACCGCTCAGCATGATGGCCCCCCCGCTGTATCAGATGAGGAAGCGGATAAGAACTGATAAGCACCGAGGAAACGTGAGTAACCCCTATTGGGGACTTTTTTTGAAAGACGGAGAAAAAGAAATGTGAAAACTGTGAAAGTGCTATCCTTTAAAAAGCATCCTGAAATCAAAGTAAACTGACTGTATTGACTGCCTCTTCTCATCGGGAAAGAAAGGGAAAGGAAAAAAAACGGCAGATGAAGGGGGTGATGGAAAATAAATTAGGGAGCATTGGGAAAACTAACCAATACTTCCATGCCTAAAGTGTCTGTATACAGCCAGCTGAAAGGTTCTGAATAGACAAGAATAGACTATGGCATTTGGGGAGTTTGAATAGAACCAAGAGTATGCGCTATTATAGCAGGATGATTTTCCTCTTTTTGTTTTCTTTTACTATTTTGGACTAAGGTGGATTTATTTTATTGGCAACTGCCGGAGAAGCATTTTTTGTATGCTGCGGAAAGATCAGATAAACCCGAAATGCATGAGGAAACCACGGGACTCTCCCGCATGACATGGGAATCCTGTCTTTATAAAACATTGTGTCTTCACTGTGCCTCCACTCATCAGCGCTGACCCCTCTTAGCCTCTTTGGAAGTGGTGAGTACATCACATTAAAGAAACAGAAAAACTGATTAAAATTGCTTGTACCTGCTGGGCTACCAATGACCAGTACAGAAACAGTGGAAATATTGGAAACTATTACTAATGCCTATTATGGCTTGTCTTGCTCCCACCTGAACTGAGAAATGGGAAAAGGGACGGGTAGCAAGAAACATCCAAACTTGTCATGTTTTTTTTTTTCTTGGTGCTGCCCTGCCCTGCCGAAATACCCCCTCCGTGCTGTGCTCAAAAGAAACTGTAAATTGGTAAAGGTGCCTAAACACAGAAACGCCAAAAGCAGGTCACTTATTACCTACCTAAACCCTCTGATGCGATACGGCATTGGCAGCGAGTGCTTTTTTTTTTCTTTCCTTTTTTTTTTTTGCCGGGATGTACTGAGGATACACCACCTTGTGCCCATCTGTCTGAGTTGCGTGAAAGGTGTAAAGGAGTGCGGACGGTAGGAAAACATTGGTAAATTGTTACCACTACTGCTGTTAACCTTTTCATTACTGTGTCAGGCGAAAGTGATATCGTCCGGGGAGTGCAATAAATATAGAAAATCGTCTGCTTTCGCAGGTATCTACCTTCCTGAGTCACTGCCCCCCCCCCCCCGCCGCGTCAAATGAGGCAGGCCTGACCTTGATTGAAATATAGAGGTACTATATGGTGTGCAGGACGGGTATATCTGACTATTTGGTAACAAACAGCGGGGCGGAACATTGCAAAGGGGATAAAGCCCCAAGGACAGTACTCAAAAGAAACAATATGAGTTCAAGAGCAAGGGGAGCAAGAGGGGGAGCAATTCCAAAATCACCCCGCTTAAGTCTGACCCCGAGCCCGGGTCCAATGAATAAATATGTAACCCATGGTGGAAATGATGACAAACAGGCGGTGGAGAAGCAGCAGGGAGCTAAGAGCAGCCAGACGGAAAGTAAGGAGGAAAAGAAGAAAAAGGATAAGAAAAAAGGGCAAGATAAAAACCAGGCGGAGTCAGATGCACTATCAGAGTCTAGATTAGAACAGGAGACCGAAGTAGAAATGGAACAGAGAAGAGAGGAGGAACCACAAAATAGGGCGCTACTACCAACAAAAATAAAAATCGAAGGGATGTTCGCTGCCCTGGAAAAATCGTTAAAGGCACAAATGGAGGTGATACAAGAAAATATGGGGTATTTGCGCAAAAGAGTGGAGGAAGTGGAAAGGAAATCAGACCATAACGAAACGGCCATAGGAAGACTAGAGGGAGAGATAAAGTCAATAAGGAAAGAACAACAGGAACAGGCATACAAGCGGGCGGACCAGGAGAATAGAGAAAGAAGGAAGAACATAAGAATCCGGGGGGTACCGGAGACACCCCAACCAGAGAACCTATCAGAACTAATAATGAAAATTTGTAACCCAATACTGGATAGAGAAATAACATCCCCACTAAAAATAGAGAGAACACACAGAATAAGAAGACCAAGAGAAATAGCTCAGGATAAACCGAGAGATATCATTGTTCGATTTGAAAGTTGGGAGGAAAAAAATCAACTATGGAGAAACCTAAGAGGGAAGTCACCAATAAAATGGGAAGAGAGCCAAATTCTAATTTTCCAAGATTTATCTCAAGAAACGTTACAAAGAAGAAGAAAATTAAAACCATTACTGAAGTTACTCCAGGAACACAAAATCCAGTATAATTGGGGTTTCCCAGCCTGCCTGATAGGAAGGAAAAATGGTATCACGGCAAGACTGAGATTCATAGAGGAAATATCGGAACTCTGTAAAAAACTGGAAATTCCAACGCCGGACATGGGTTTTGGCGGTGGGAATGGGGGAGTGGGGAGGGGGTAGGAAGGAGGTGGACTATGTTTTTTTTTCTTGTTTTTTTTTTCCTTCCCCTTCTCCTCCCCCCCCCCCCCTCTTCCTATGTTCATTGCTCTTCCTGTGTCTGTTTATCTTTTGCTCTGTGTGGCCGGTGTGGGCTTTTTTTTTTTTTTCTCCTATACATGGAGGTGAGGGGGGGTGGGGGTTAAGGGTGTGAACGAAACAGATATAGGAAGATAGGGGGCAGGAGGGGAGCCCGGGACTCATCTGGACGCTCTGGCACCATCTCCCAAGTAGAGGGGGAGGAGGGACCGACGGTGCCAAACAGAACTCCACCTCGGGCCAAAGAGTGCAGAGGTGCCTAAAGGGGCACAAAGAGTGGGAAGGAGGGGGGGGGAAGAGGAGGGGGAGAGGGGAAGGAAAGGGAAAGAGAAATCCTGCACCAAGACCATGTGGTCAAAGTTCTATTGGGGGGGGGGGGAAGGGATGGGGAGGGAGGGAAGGAGGGGGAGAGGGGGGGGAGGGGAGGAGGGGGGGGGAATTAGGATCTGTCCATCCGAGGAAGAGAGAGAGAGGAACGAAAAGAGAGGGTGTAACAAGGAAGGGGAAAGAAGGGGGAAGGAGAAAAAGGAAGGGGAAAGAAAAAGAAAAAAGAATATATGACTGACATAAATCTTATTACATATAACATAAGAGGGCTGAACTCCCCAGAAAAAAGGCATATGATATTAAGAGAGCTTGAAAGGTACTCCGCAGAAATTGTATTTCTTCAGGAGACAAATCTAGCACTATACTCTAACACAAAAATCTATTCGCGTGCGATTCCTACTTGGTACTACGGAGATTCCCCAAATAAGAGAGCTAAAGGAGTAGCTATAGGGATTGGAAAGAACATAAACTTTATAGTAGAGGAGAGAAGAGTTGACCCAGAGGGCCGATATCTGTTCCTAAAAGGGAACCTTCAGGGGAAAAAATGTACATTAGCAAACGTTTATTGTCCAAATACACACCCCAAAAGATATCTAAATAGAATATTAAATATTTTGATGGGCTTCAAACAGGGATATATTATTCTCGCCGGAGATTTCAATTTCCCAATGGACCAAAAATTAGATAATACGTCTGGTGCACCGATACGAGATAGTAAACTATTAAAATTGGTCAAAAAAAAAATTTTTCAAACCATCAATTAATAGACCCTTGGAGAGTAGCACATCCAAGTAAAAAAGATTATACGTACTACTCAGCGGTGCACGACACGTATTCAAGATTGGATTACATTCTGGTGGACCATGGGCTCCTGGAATATGTAGTAGACCCCTCGATAGGAGTAAAATCAATCTCAGACCATGCCCCAGCGATGATAAAAATAAGATTTAATAATGAAGAACAAAGAAAGGGTATGTGGAGTTTAAACGAAGACCTGTTAGACAATAAAGAAGTAGGAGAGATAATATCGAGAGAAATTGAAGAATACTTTAGAATAAATAATACACCAGAAGTAAGTGTGGCAACAATCTGGGAAGCACATAAGGCATGTATAAAGGGGTAAATTGATCTCCATAGGGGCGCGAAAAAAGAAGGAGAGGGACCAAAAGAGGGAAAACCTGTTAAAGGAATTATATGACCTAGAACAAAAAGATAAAAGACAACAAGATAAGGAAATACACCAACAAATAATAATTAAGAGGGGCCAACTTAGAGATTTAATGGAACAAGAAACCAGAAAAGTATTTAAGAACGTAGCAAAAGAAAGATATAAATGGGGGAATAAACCCGGGAAGTATCTCGCAAGAATAGCAAAAAGGAAAAAAACTTTAAATTACATAGATAAAATAAAGAATCAGGGAGGAGAGATGAAATTTAAAACATCGGAAATCGCAGAAGCATTTAAGACATATTATAGTGCACTGTACGACATCAGAGGAAATGAGACATTACAGGAAGGAGAAAACAGGAAAGGCAAAATACAGGAATATTTAGAAAAAACGATCCTACCAAAGATAACACCGGAAAGTGCAGAGCTCCTAGAAAAACCAATTACGCAGGATGAAATAAATAAAGCTCTCCAAGAAACATCAGGGGGGAAAAGTCCAGGACCGGACGGGTTTCAGATTAAATATTATAAGAAGTTTAAAGATCAGTTAGTCCCAGAACTATAAGTATTTCAATAGATTGGGGGGAGACTTAGAGATAAGAAAAGAATCTCTCCTTGCCAATATTACCCTCATACCAAAAACAGGAAAAGATGGAACAATATGCTGTAACTATCGTCCCATAGCGTTACTGAATACAGACATCAAGTTATATGCAAAAATATTGGCAACGAGATTAAAAACTTTAATGCCGGAACTAATTAACGCTGACCAAACGGGCTTCGTGATGGGGAGAGAAGGTAGAGATAATTCCATAAGAACCCTCTTATTAATCCAGAAAAGGAAGGAGAAGAAACCCCCAGTCGTACTTATGTCGATAGACGCAGAAAAAGCGTTCGACTGAGTCGACTGGGGGTTTATGATGGACACACTCCTGTATATAGGGGCTGGACCAAAATATATGAAATGGGTTAAAAATTTATATACCTACCCGACAGCCAGGGTAAAAGTAAATGGGAGTGTGTCGTCGGTGTTTGGGATGCGTAACGGAACGAGACAGGGGTGTCCGCTCTCGCCCCTCCTGTATGTGTTAGCAATGGAACCTCTGTTGCAGAACATACGGAACAATCAAGATATAGGAGGGGTGAGGGTGGGCAGGGAGGAACATAAAGTGGCGGCATACGCTGACGACATATTTTTATATTTGACGAAACCAAGGCTGTCTCTCCCTAACGTAGTAAAGGAAATAAAAAAATACGGGGAACTCGCAAATTTCAAGATCAACCCAGTAAAGACAGTAATCCTGAATTTAGGAATAGATAAAAAGGAAGAAAAACTATTACAGAAAGAATTTCCGTTCACGTGGGAGACAAAAACTTTAACATATCTAGGTATTAAAATAACTACAACTCTAGAAGAACTGTATCCGGTTAATTTTATTCCACTATTAAACAAAATTAAAACAGAATTAAAAGATATTTCAAGGAGACCCGTTGGATGGACAGGAAGGATCAACATTTTAAAAATGATGATCCTCCCAAAAGTAACATATAGGTTGCAGATGCTGCCAATAGATATACCCCAACCATTCTTTAAGGCGATTAAATCTATGATCTTGAAATATATATGGCAGGGCAAAAAGGCTAGAATAAAATATACAATATTAACCCGCGGGAAAAAAAATGGGGGCATGGCTGTACCAGATATAAAAAGATACCATAAAGCAATAATCTTGGCAAGACTAGCAGAATGGGCAAATCCACAAACAAAAAAGAAGTGGGCACAAATAGAAAACACGCTAAGTACGACACATTTACAAAATAATATATGGATACCACCAAAATTCAGAGTATTAGGCACAGATACACATAGTATAACAAGGAAGGTATTCAAAACTTGGGACATATTACACCGACACGAAAAATGGAAATATAACTCTCCATTAATTTCGTTGGCAGGCACAATGTTTTTAACACCAGGTAACGGGACACGACTAGGAAAACTAATGGGAACCGCACAACTAAAAGATATAATTACATTAGGTAAAATAAAAACAAAACAAGATTTAATTATGAGTCAGGGATGGAGTCAGTTGAGTGATTGGGAATATATCCAATTAACGCACCTAGTAAGCATTATTCCACAACCAATCAGAAATGAAAAAGCACTAACCCCAATGGAAAAGATATGTAGCAAAAAGCCTTTGAGACATGGCATCTCTCAGGTGTATAAAATGCTAACAGAACTAGAAACAGAAGGACCACTACCCTTTATAGAAAAATGGGGGCAAGATATGGGTAGAGAAATAGACGAGAAGCAAATTATTGAGGCAGTACATAGCTATGCATCGGATGTAACCACAATAGAAGCAAACTATAAAAGCATGGTACGCTGGCACTTGACGCCAGAAAGAATGAATAAAATACATCCTAACAACTCCCCACTCTGTGTGAGGGGTTGTAAGCAAGTGGGAACAACGATGCATATGTGGTGGGAATGCCCAATAATAGAGGAGTACTGGACAGAGATTCTGGATCATATTGAAGTAGTCACGGGGGAAAAAATAATACAAAATGCGTGGACATGCCTATTTCACGGTACAAATAAAACGAAAAAGCAATACCAGAAAACATTAGTCCCACCATTACTTAACGCAGCAAAGGGGTTAATACCAAGAAATTGGATATCTACAAAAAAACCGACTATTAAAGAATGGATTCAGCGGGTAGAGTATATCTCAGAAATTGAATATCTGAGCCAGGGAGAGCAGGGAAAAGGGGAAAACTACACAATATGGGAAAAATGGAGAATATTTAAACGGTCAGATAAATATGTTCAGGGAATGATAGGAAAAGAAGATGAATAGGACAGGAGGGGGACAGATCGGGGAGGGGGACAGATCGGGGAGGGAGGGAGGGGAGGAGGGGAATGGGGAAAAGGGAAAGTAAGGAAATATGTAAAGTTATTTTTGTATGAATTTTTTTTTCCCACACATGTGGGTGTATGTAATTACATGTTGAATAATTTTCCAATAAAAATTAAATAAATAAAAAAAGAATTATCCCCAGAAGATTGCAGGGGACGGGGGCATTTACTACCCCCTGTATTCCCGTGTGCTTCTTCCACCCTGGCAGCAAACGCCTCTAGGATTGCCGACATAGCGTCCATAGACACCTCAGGGGCACCAGCTGCTAAATCTGGTGTTTCAGGGGAGAAGACATCTGGCTCAGATGCCTTGCTGACCACACGCTGACACCCACAGGGCTCCAGGCAAGATATCAATAGGCCACCCTCCTGCGCTGCAGAGATGCTGGGTCACCCAGAGGACTCACCACCCTGGACCGGTACTGCTATGCTGCGCCTGTGATGCTGTCCCACTGCTGCTGTGTCAGTCTGCTTCTTTTATCAGCGCTTCCTGTGTGAATTTTTCGAGCCAGTATAATGCACCCTAGAGGCCGGAGACTCTCGCAAAATGGCCGCCAAAACGTCTGTATGGAAGATAATGTGGGCTCTAAGAAAATGGCCGCTGAGCCGAAGATAGAGGCCAGAAAGCAGCCGTAGACCACAAAAATATGGCCGCCGAACGGCAATATATACATACAGCGTGGATCATTACAAACATGGCCGCCGATCAGTCAATAGAGGCCAGTGGGTGTGGAACTACAAGAAAATGGCGCCGAAACCACAGGAAGATGGCCGCCCGGCAGTCACTAGAGGCCGAACCCGGCATGGACCACCGCAAAATGGCCGCCGACAGCATGGAGGAGGAAGCACATACAGGTAAGCAGAAATGACATTTCTTTTAAAATGTTAGTTACAGCCAGCCCTGCTCCAGTGGAACCCCTTAGGTGACCCCCAGCACCCAGCAACCTTTAGCTAGAAGCCCAGGGAGGAAGGAAAGGCAGGGAGAGAGGGAAGAAAGGGGCCACAACCACTTACTTGGTCTCTCCAGGAATGTCCAGCCAAATCACCCAGCCGAGGCAGGGGAGCTTACTTACCTATCCTGCATGTATTATGCTGGAAGACATTCCAAACAGATCGTCCGCGCACGGAAGGTGACTGTTGGCCAGGCATGCTGTGATTGGACCCAAGGGGACGATCATATGTATGCCCTGGAGCGCGACGCTCACCGGACAGGCTGCTGCGACTCGCCGTAAGGTCAGCCGAAGCTGAGCGGTCCGATGCAAGCCTTGGAGCGTAAGCTCACCGGCCAGGCTGCTGCGACTCGGCCGTAAGGTCAGCCGAAGCCAAGCGGTCCGATGCAGGCCCTGGAGCGTAGGCTCATCGGCCACCCGTGGAGCGACGGGCATGTTGTGGAAAACCCAGCGCGTAGCTAGGGTCGGCACACGCTCGATGGCCGAAACTGTGGAGACTACAAGGATCGAGGATCCAGCCTGTCACCCAGTCGGCAATTGATCGAAGATCGCAGGAAACAAAAAATGTAACAAAAAAATATCTTTTTCCCCCCGGACCAATGGGCCCGAAGGGAGCCATGTCCTACTCCTTGCTAGACAGAAAAAAACTGATCTGCAAGATGCAGACTGAGGGGATATACCAGAGGGTCCGCCCCCTGGGCGGTACTGTAGAAGATGTGATGCAACACTTTTTACAAGTTTTCTGCCTAGTCACTCCTAATTAACGGATAATACCCACTTTGTCAATAGAGAAGCTGTGTCGGTCCATGGACGAAAGAGTAATTACGATTTTTACATGTAGGAGCAGTGTCAGAATTGGCCTGGGTAGCAAGTGGTTAAAAACCAACCTAGCAATAGCAGCTCCAATACTTATGTGTCACAGGTCCTCTTTATCAACATATTTGTTAAACAGGTTCCCATGACTCTGCCAGTGCCTTACCCAGACACAGAGCCTGTGTAATTCATATGTGTCGGCAACTCAAGGGATGCCTGGACAACCCTGTCCCTGTGTCAATTATAGCCAGCAATAGGGATTGAGTGTGCCCCGTTAGTTAATATATTTTCCAGTATACACTATGAGCACATCTATACAATTTGGAAAGTTTGTGTCTCACTTCTAGGTTTGATTCATGCAACCGACAACGATACCTGAAGTGTCAGCTTGTGGGTAAAACAGATGCTGGGGGGGATTTACTAAAGGCAAATAGACTGCGCACTTTGCAAGTGTAGTTGCTCCACAGCTTAGTAAAATGAGGTGAAGCTTCACTTTGCAAAGAATACCCAATCACATATAAAGGAAAAAATCTGCATTTTTTGCTTGCACATGATCGAATGATGGAAGTCAGCAGAGCTTCCCCTCATCTACTAAGCTCTGGAGCACTTCCAAAGTGCACAGTATTTGCCATTAGTAATTCCACCCCACTGTGTTGCACCACACAAATACAGTACAGTTCAAGCATTTTAAAAACAAATGCTCTTAACTAGGGGTCAACCAATTATCGCAGTGGCCGATTATTGGGGGCCGATATTCAAATTTTTCAAATAATCGATATCAGTCAGAAACTTACTGATATTATTGGTCAGACCTCCTCCCCCTGTCCCCACACGTCGCTCACTGCAGACTCTGACAATCTGTCAGCGGTGGGGCGGGCAGCAGAGAGAGGATATCATCTCTCACTGCCTGCCTCGCATCATCGCTGTTCCGCCCCTACAGCAGGGCCGCAAAGGCTGCTCTTGATAGAACTGCAGCCGCGGGCGAGCAGATGGATAGTGATGTGATCTCTCACCGCATGTGGAAGTTTACCCGCTCGGACACCGCTCGGGAGAGGCTGCCAGAAGTAGTGCAAGTAGTGACAAGCTGCATATGTGGAAAGTGACATGCTGCATCTGGGGGGCAGGTGACGGTGATGTACAGAATATCGGCACCCGATATCGGCTATTAGCCTGAAAGGATCCCGAAAAATCAGTATCGGCTCTAAAAAAACGATATCAGTTGACCCCTATTCTTAACACACAAAGGTTCTCCAGCCTCAAAAGATCAGAAGGTGTTACCCTTGGTTTGATAATGTGAGGCAAGTGCTCCCACGCCATCACTAGAAATGTGTCCAAGTGGTTGACTGCAGCAAACACAAATTAGTTAATCCGTGGCCAACAAAGTAATTAGTATAATGCGGTATTGGTGCTGCGCTGTTATTATTAGGTAATCGATAAATGTGATAGTCAAATTTAAGTGCCAAACAAAATCAAAAATGTGACATAAAATATACAATACTAGAATACTTCAAAATGTAAGTGGTTGTATAGTCTTTTTTTTTACTTTTACCTACAGATAAGCCTATACTAAGGCTTACCTGTAGGTAAAAAAAAATATCTCCTAAACCTTTTACGGTTTAGGAGATATTCCCCTTGCACTGCGCCGCTGACTGCAGCGGCGCATGCGCACAGGGGATTCTTGGCTGAAGGCCCGGCGGACACCGGACCTTGCCGGAAAGAAGTCTCCCGCACGCACGCGCGGGAGTGACGACATTGCGGCTCCAGCCACTCACAGCGCTGGAGCCGCGATACCCGGAAGAGACGCCGAGGCATAATGTCAGCTGCCTCGGCATGGACCGGGAGGGACACCGACGCCTCGTTCTAAGGTAAGTATTTCATAATGAGCTCGTATGCGGTGCATATTAGCTCATTATGCCTTTTCCTTTACAGGTGTAAAAAAAATAAAAAATCAGCGGGTATACAACCGCTTTAATAAAATATGTGAAATATGATCTATTGTCACTGGTGGGCAATCCATAAATCAGGTGCTGACAGATATACTGGTTATAGCAAATATATTGATCAATACAAATCGTTTACTTCTTCAGTCAGTTTAGGTTGCCTTTTTTAGAAGACATCTGTCCATCTATGAGAAGTTTTATAAGACTGAAGTCAGGTGGGATGTCTGCTATTTATTACCTCTATGAGTTCCTCATACACAGATTATGAAGTGTGACAGCGAAGACTTCAGACCCACCTGCTTTATATGCAATATACGAGTGAACAATTGCTAATGTTCCGGGCCAGGGAATTGCTTCCTCTTTCTTGAGCATCTGGAAGAAAGAACATAGATTTAAGAATTATGCTGCAACTATCATTTTACAGAAATCAGATCTGCATAGGAAGCAAACTTTTCTACAGGAAAATAAAATCATCATAAAAAATACTTAATATCAATATTAAAACATATGTGCAAGCCAATTCAACCATTATCAAACTAAAGTCCTTTGCACCTTTAATTACTGACTTCCTGCAGTTATCAACACATGACCAAAAAAACATCTGGCCACACATATTTCACCCAAGTCATAGGTGGCCTGCTCTGAAATGAGCACTTTTCTTCCAATACATACTAGGAGAGGCTACCACTACTTGAAATGTAAATGGTCAGCACTGGTTTCCATGCAGTACTGGAGTTCTCTCTTTGAATTACCACCAGGTGCACCATGCACCATGCTCTCGCTATGTGGGCCTGCAGTCCAGATTCCCATATCACAAACATATTCTTGGCTCTAGATGACCTATGTGCTGTGTGTGTGTGTGTGTGGGGGGGGGGGGGGGGGGGGTGTGTGATCACCAGTGCCCACCCAACAGCCAAAGAGGGAAGGCAAGGAAATGAAGTAGTGGAGAAGAAAGCAGCAGGCGGAGCAGTGAGGGGAAGCATTGAGCGGTCAGCACTGGAAGGAAAACTTTGGGAGAAAAGCTGGCCATACATTAGTAGGATTATCCAGCAAATGTTCATACGAACATTTTTGTCTATACATGACTTGACAAATGTCATTGGAAAGTACTTCAAAACTTTGTTTGCTTTAAGGTTGGGTCCACACCAGCGCGAATTGCGGTTTTTCCCTCATCCAATTCGTATGTCAGGAAATTGTGACCGCCTCTCTATGGCAGTGTTTCTCAACTCCAGTCCTCAAGGCGCCCCAACAGGTCATGTTTTCATGATTTCCCTCAGATGAAACTGCTGTGGTAATTACTAAGGGAGTGAAACTGATCAAATCACCTGTGCAAAATAATGGAAAACCTGAAAACATGACCTGTTGGGGTGCCTTGAGGACTGGAGTTGAGAAACACTGCTCTACGGAGCCAGTTCACACATCTCCGGAGCGAATTGCACAAGCGTCCTGTGCGTCTTTTGGTCCATTTCAGGTCCGAATTCAGTCCAAAATTCACGTTGAAATCAGACCTGAAACGGTGAACAGGGACGCAACGGACTCCTGCTGTGAGCTGCTTCGTTCCGTCCGTAGAACTAAAGGCAAAAACTTTTTTTTTTTTTTTAGTTTTGTATGTAGTGAAGGAGGACTAGAATACCTGTCATGTTATTATTGCTGTCTATACCCCCATTAGTGAGATTTATCCTCTCTAGTTGCCGTGTTTACCATTATCACTGTGAGCGAAAGTAAAAGAAAACCCCCAAATTGTGGGATGACACCAGAACAGTAATAGAGGGGAAGTCTTTCAAGGAGTTCTGGTGCCATGAATTCCTCACTTTAGGCTCAGTTGACACTGATGAGCAAGCATCATACCACATAGCAATTTTGCTGTGTTCATGAGATCTGCTGAGGAAGTCAATTAAAAGTTAAAGAAACCACAAAAGCAGGTTGCAGAATGCTTTGCGATTGCTTGAATTAGATCACATGGGTATGAACACCCATGTGATCCGTTTCCAGTGCAGCAAAAAAAGGAAGGTGTCTGCGCCTTATAGGCTCAAATCACATTACGGAGTGCATCGCATCAGTGTGAACCCAGCCTGAAAGTGATTTCCTCTCACTTCCTGTTTTAGCAATGGAACAGGAAGTGAAGGGAAATCTACCCAACTAGACACAGATGACAGGAAAAAAAAAAACTGACATGGGTTAAATCTCTTACTTACGCTATTCAAGAAAAAAAAGAAGACGTTTTGCCTTTAGCTTTACTTAAACATTCAATTTTGAAATGAATGTAAATTCCCAGACAAAAAACACATTAACGGTTTGAAATTTGTACATTTGAGAACAATTTTCCACCCTGTTCCTTCAAATTTTCTTGCCACTGCAGTTGACAACAAACAATGGATTTGACGCCACTAACCAAATTATTCAAATAAAATCCTTCTACTTTATAGCCAGTGTATTTGCTTATAATGTCCAAGGTGAATGAATAGTTGCGCCCCCCCCCCCCCTCAGTTTCACTTCCACTGGGAAAGATTGCACATTACACATGCAAAAGCAGAATTACCTGATAGAAGGAAAAATATCTTCCTTTACAAAATCCATCATATGGCACAGCACCTATACGGAGAATGCCTATTTTTTGTGAAGGCCTATTCACATTTGTGAATTTTTGGTGCAGTTAAACACAGATGAAATGGCACACCAAATGTGTGATGTCAACTATGCATTTACAGTCAAAGGAACAGCATGGATGCAGAGATGGAACTGGTCCCATTATCTAGAATTGAGCAGATCTCACCTTGCAGCCATTTACAGCACCAAAGATGCACAAGTGCAAAACAGGACTTTGACTTCCATACACACCCATGTGTGTGTGCATTATTGTACCAGGTACTGCATACTATCACGCATCTACACTGTACTTTCCACAATGCTTTTTTGTGTGTGTTTTGCCAGGAAAAGGACCTATCCCTATTCCCCACAAAAATAACATAAAAAAGCTTTAAAAATGTGTTTTTGTAAAGCATGTTCTGTCACATGGGTCTAAGTGGGCCTAAGGGTTTTACTTACTGCCTAGCAGAGGGGGCGACCTGGCTGCACAGACTGGAAGATTTAAGATAAGCAAATATCTTGAGGTTTTGAAACATTTTCTTTCTTTGCATAATCTTGGCAGAGCTTGGCTATAGACAAGCCGTTCTGAGAAAATCTCAGACTATTTCTTTACTTTATAGCTTGCAGCCATGGTGGGTGCAATACAACTTATACTGGTTATTTTTTATTTTTTAGACAGTGACCAGCAATTAAAAGCAATAATACCTTATACTCTTCTGACTTCAAAGTCAAGAGCCAGTGGGAAACCTTGTAAGAAGTCCCCCTGAGGACAACCCAGCTACAGGTTGTCTGAGGAAGAACATCTTGGAACAGTACTTTAATAACCAGATAATTATACCAGAGGATGAGGTCACAACATGTAAAACTAAACCACACAACTAAGCAGGACAATCATTTTTATCTTCCATATAAATGCCTAGCATTAGCAAGCCATGATACAAGGAGACCACCACTTCTCCAAACTACACACTTAACATTACTCACATCTGCCGATGTGCAAAACTAGGAGTTACTCTCTTCTATGCTACGGTTACAGTAAAACCTTGGTTTGAGAGCGTTTTGCAAGACAAGCAAAATTTTTAAATAAATTTTGACTTGATATACAAGCGATGTCTTGATAGAAGAGTAACGTCATGTCACAACGGAGTATAAAATAGAAGAGAGGCGCCTCTAAGTGTAGCAATATGGTTACATTTAATGAAGGTAAAACATTTAGAAACTCACGGTTGATGATTAAAACAGGCACATCTAAGTATGCAGGAATCCGGGGTAAAGATGTCCACATAGACCATCCTCTGCACCGCCATTGATGTCATCCCTTCCACGAGCGGTTCAAGCCTCGCTTTCAGATCACTCCACTGCAGGGTAGTCTTCCCGGTCACGATTGCAGACTGATAGCGGTGAGGAGGATGGTCTACGTGGATCGCTTTACCCTGGATGCCTGCATACTTAGATGTGCCTCTTAATCATCAACCATGTGAGTTGCTAAATGTTGTACCTTCATTAAATGTAACCATATTGCTACACTTAGAGGCGCCTCTCTTCTCTTTTATACTCTGTAGCTCCTGCTGGATTTTGCTTCCAATCCCTTTGTGGAGGCTTCTATTTGTGGATGGACATTTTATGGTTACACAACCTATCACATTGCTATAATCTTTTTATATGGACTATAAACTGAAGGACCTATGAATAAATGGTTGTGGAACGAATCATCTGAGTTTCCATTATATTTGCTTTGATATACAAGTGCTTTGGATTACAAGCATGCTTCCGGAACGAATTATGCTCGCAATGGATTCATACTGAACCATACCTCCCAACTCTAAGAAGGGCATGAGGGACACCTATTAGCAAATGTATGTAGACATAGGACACACCCCCTGCCATGCGCGCCCCCCCCACCCTTTTAACGGAGAATTAAACAGAAGAAAAAAATATTAGTTAAACCTAAAGGTCGACCGATATGGGTTTTTCTCCGGCCGATGCCGATATTAAGAAATCAGGGCGGCCGATGGCCGACATATGATGCTGATTTTTGCAGCCGATATTTTTATTTTTTTTGGCAGGTGGCACTGGCAGGCACGGATTGGCACTGGCAGGTGGCACTGGCAGATGGCACTGGTTGACATTGGCAGGTGGCACAAGCAGATTGCACTGGCAGGTGGCATTGGCAGAGGTGGGCGGGACCGGGGGGGGGGGGGGTGGCAGCTATCCAGCCAATGATTCAGCCGTTTAAGAAAGGGGCGGGGCCACATACACGTAGCGGCTCGCCCAGATTCCATCCCATTGGCAGGTGTTGGATAGCTGGGTCACGCCCACCCCGAGTCCCGGCCACCTCCGACATTCAACCTCAATTTGGACGGCTCCTCCCTCTCTCCCTACAGTTTCACACATCGCGGCGCTGCTCTGCCAACAGTGTGGAGAAGGGAGAAGGATTCTCCACACTCTGCTGGCAGAGGTGCAGTGACTGTGGTCAGTGTTATATCGGCCTAATTTGGATAATAATCGACCAATGCCGATTTCTCCAAAATGGCCAAATATCAGGCCGATATATCGGTTGACCTCTAGTTAAACCCACAAGTTTTTTGGGTTTTTTTTACCATGAAAGAGGGACGGAGGGATTTTGTTCCAAATGAGGGACAGCCCCACGAAATCAGGGACAGTTGGGAGCTAAACTGCCACGGTAATTAAAATTATTTAATCACATATCCAGTTTAAAAGGCATCCTCTTTAACCAACTTATTTATACACAAGCAGCAGCAAAATGCTACAAACAAGACAGTGTTTACAAAGCATTCTATTCTGCAATAAGAGCCCATTCACACAGGGGCGTCTTTGGATCCGACTCCAAATCGCCCCAGGTCGCGCTGGCTGAAGAAATCAATGTAAGTTAATGGAGCCGTCCTTATGCACACTACTGCAGTCGCTCCGACTTCAAAAAAGGTCCCTGTACTACTTCAATCCGACTCCTAGGCGACCTGTAACCATTCATTTCAATGGGAGTCGCCTCTCACTGTCTTAATAGGAGCAACTCTCCAGGAAGAAAACATACATTTCTCCTGCAAACCCCTCCCACAGAGCTGATTCTTGTTTGATTGGCCACTGGAATGTCTCCTGTCCTGCAGGCAACTTGGAGTTGCCTTGTAAATAGCTCCAGGTCGGGCTGTGATTCATTCTCAAGTCGTGTCTGAGTTGCCTCATAAAATCACGCTGGAAGTCGTGTTGCCCCTGTGTGAATGGGCTCTAAGTGTATTATAAAGCTGATGAGGGAAACAAGCAGCCCCTCTTCGATGACATCGGAACTCATCCAGCTTTACTGAAACCAGACGTAGCACTCTGATGAAGACCGTTTGTGAGCATGTTAAGAGTGGGGTGCTCCCAGGCAGGGGTGCTGTGTGCTTCGTCCAGTTTTAACAAAGTTGGATGAAAGCTCCGACGTCCTCGTAGTGGGGCTGCATGTTCCCCTGTTAAAAGGATAAAGTTCATCTTTTAAAGAAAAGAAAATACACATCTTTTTGCAGGGAAAAAAATTTGTGCATTTATTTTATTTATTAGAAGCCTGTAAAGCATTGCACCCACGATCAGCAGAGCACAGGTGCAATCTCAGGCTCCTGCAGGGTGTCAGTGTAGCTGTCTGCCTTTACATCATATGGGCAGACAGTTACTGAGTGACAGGAAGGATCAATGAACTACCAAGAGCTCATTGGTGCCCTGGTAGTTCATTAAGAACTACAAGCTGTCAGCCACATTGGCTGACAGTAATTGTAGTTCTCCCATTCACAGAACTCTGTGAATGAATGATGCGGTCAGGTGGGCAGAGCCATGCATTTTTTTTATGTTTTTATGGTCGCATTCTTTAAAAAAAATGGAGATAACTCTGAACAGTGGTGAACCTTCCCGGGAGTGGCCGGCCTACAAAAATTACTCCAAGAGCATGACGACTCATCCAGGAGGTAAAAAAAGAACCAAGAACAACATCTAAAGAACTGCAGGCCTCACTTGCCTCAGGTAAGATCAGTGTACATGATTCAACAATAAAAAAAGAGACTGGGCAAAAATGGCATCCATAGGAGAGTTCCAAGGCCAAAGCCGCTGCTGCCCAAAAAGAACACAAAGGCTCATCTCACATTTACCAAAAAAGTCTTGATAATCCAAGACTTTTAGGCAAATATTCTGTGGACTGACAAGACAAAAATGTTACTTTTTGGAAGGTGTGCGTCCTGTTGCATCTAACATAAAACTAATACAGCATTTCATAACAAGAACATCATACCAACAGTCAGACATGGTGGTGGTACTGTGATGGTCTGGGGCTGCTTTGCAGCTTCAGGACCTGCACGACTTACCATAATTGATGGAACCATGAATTCTGAGCTCTACCAGAAAATCCTAAAGGAGAATGTCCGGCCATCAGTTCGTGACCTCAAGCTCAAGTGCACTTGGGTTATGCAGCAGGACAATGATCCAAAACAACAGCAAGTCCACCTCTAAATGGTTCAAGCAAAGCAAAATTTATTTTTTTGAGTGGCCTAATCAAAGCCCAGACTTAAATCCAATTGAGATGCTGTATCATGACCTTACACAGGCCGTTCATGCTGGAAAACCCTCCAATGTGGCGGAATTAAAACAATTCTGCAAAGAAGAGTGGGCCAAATTGCTCCACAGCAATGTGAAAGACTCATTGCCAGTTACCGCAAACGCTTGATTGCAGTTGTTGCTGCCAAGGGTGGCACAACCAGTTATCACATTTGAGGGCAATTACTTTTTCACATAAAGCCAGGCAGGTTTGGACAGCTTTTTTTTCCTCATAAATGAAACCATCATTTAAAAACTGCAATTTGTAGTTACGCAGGTTATCTTTGTGTAATAATAAAATTTGTTTTATGATCCAAGTCATTTAAGTGTGATAAATATGCAAAAAAATGGGGAGGCAAATACTTTTTCACAGCATTGTGTATGCATATATGTATATCACTAATGACCTACTACTGCTAAAACTAATGGCCATTACTCCATACTCATACTTTTAGAACTCTCTGCTGCCTTTGACACAGTTGACCATCTGCTCCTCCTCAGCAAATTACACTCCCTTAGCCTGCATGACTCTGCTTTATCCTGGTTCTCATCCTACCAATCTCAGCGCACTTTGAGTGTCACTTACAACTCAATCTCCTCCTCTCCTCTTTCTGATTGGGTACCCCAAGGCTCCGTCCTTGGGGCTCTCCTATTCTCACTCTATACCTCTTCCCTGGGCCAGTTGATAACCTCCCATGGCTTCCAATACCACCTCTATGCTGACGACACCCAGATCTGTCTTCACTCCTCAACTCACCCCCTCGATCTCCTCACGGATCTCAAACTTACTGAATAACGTATCGGTATGGATGTCGCACCACTTCCTCAAACTCAATCTTTCTAAAACTGAGCTTGTTATATTTCCTCCTTCACGTCCCCCCCCCCCCCCCGTGTGACTTCACCATTTATATAAACAACACAACCATTGGTCCCTCCACACATGCCAAGGTCCTGGGTGTAATCCTTGACTCAGACCTCTCCTTCAGCCCCCATATTCAATCACTGGCTAAATCCTGCCACCTCCACAACATCTCCAAATCCTGCCACCTCCGCAACATCTCCAAATCCTGCCACCTCTCCAACATCTCCAAATCCTGCCACCTCTCCAACATCTCCAAATCCTGCCACCTCTCCAACATCTCCAAATCCTGCCACCTCTCCAACATCTCCAAATCCTGCCACCTCTCCAACATCTCCAAATACTGCCACCCTGGCAACATCTAAAATACTGCCACCCTGGCAACATCTAAAATACTGCCACCCTGGCAACATCTAAAATACTGCCACCCTGGCAACATCTAAAATACTGCCACCCTGGCAACATCTAAAATACTGCCACCCTGGCAACATCTAAAATACTGCCACCCTGGCAACATCTAAAATACTGCCACCCTGGCAACATCTAAAATACTGCCACCCTGGCAACATCTCCAGAACTCGACCCTTCCTGACTGACGACACCACTAAGCAACTTATTCACTCCTTGATTTCCCGCCTTGACTACTGCAACTCTCTCCTTAAGCAGGATATCCCCCCTTCAGTCTATTATGAATTCTGCTGCTAGACTAATACACCTCACTAACCGATCCGTGACTGCTGCTCCTCTCTGCCAATCCCTTCACTGGCTTCCCCTACCCCACCGTGTAAAATTCAAAATGCCAACCATAACATACAAGGCCATTCACAACATCGCCCCCATCTACATCACCAACCTCATCTGCAGATATCGCCCAAATCATCCCCTCCGCTCATCCCAGGACCTCCTGCTCTCTAGCTCCCTTGTTACCTCCTCCCATGCTCGCCTTCAGGACTTCTCCAGAGCCTCTCCCATCCTCTGGAACTCCCTGCCCCTGTATGTCCGATCAGCCACTACCCTGTCCACCTTTAGGAGATCCCTAAAAACTCATTTATTCAGGGAAGCCTATCCCACACCCACCTAACTATCCCTGAGCCACCCCCATCAAATTCTCTGCAGCTATTACCTTTTGTACCACCACCCCCTCCCTTTAGAATGTAAGCTCTATGAGTCGGGCCCTCCTGTACCTTCTGTATTGAACTGTACTGTAATTGTGCTGTCCCCCCTATACATTGTAAAGCGCTGCGTAATCGTGTATAATAATAATTTAAAAAAATATATATATATATATATATATATATATATATTTTACATATACACACATAAATATATATTTATTACATATACACACACACACAGTATATCACAAAAGCGAATACACCCCTCACATTTTTGTAAATATTTTATTAGGATCTGAAAAAATATACTAAAGCGCCAATATGTGAAATATGTGTAAACCATCAAACAGAGATATCCAAATGATGATAGCTGCAATAAAAAGAAAAAAAGAAATCTGTGCCCTCCAAAAAAGTAATAATAATTGAATATATGATGCGCTTACATCAACCTACTGTATATGTGCACAGTGAACTTATTTGTATAATCAAAAGTGCTTATTGACAATACATTTAAATGCTAATGCCACGTACACACGATCATTTTTCCCGTCGGGAAAAAATTTTTATTTATTTTTTTAACAAGAAAAACGACCGTGCGTGGGCTTTTTGTCATTTTTCCCGACGGGAAAAACGGCATTAATCACGACGAGAAAAATTAGAACATGCTCTAATTTTTCTCGTCGTGATTCCTGTCATTTTTTTCCGCGGCAGTTTTCCCATAGTGAAACACTGCCACGGAGCCCATACACGGTCGTTTTTCTCGACCAAGAAAAAAAATATCGGGAAAAACGGCCGTGTGTGGGTAACCAAGCCGTTCCCTAGTTTTTCCCGTCGATTTTCTCAACGGTGTTTTCACCGTCGAGAAGTAGTACAGGAACCTTTTTCTAAGTCGGAGCGACTTGAGTCGCTTCTATTAGAACGGTTCCATTGTACAGAACGGCATGTTCTAATTTTTCTTGTCGTGATTAATGCCGTTTTTCCCGTCGGGAAAAATGACAAAAAGCCCACACACGGTCGTTTTTCTTGTTAAAAATAAAAACTAAAAAAATTTTCCAGACGGGAAAAATGATCGTGTGTACGTGGTATTAGCATTTGCATTTATTGTCAATAAGCACTTTTGATTATACAAATAAGTTCACTGTGCACATACAGTAGGTTGATGTAAGCACATCATATATTCAATTATTATTGCTCTACATAAAGATGGCCGAGGCTATAAGAAGATTGCCAAGACCCTGAAACGGAGCTGCAGTATGATGGCCAAGACCATACAGCGGTTTAACAGGACAGGTTCCACTCAGAACAGGCCTCACCATGGTCAACCAAAGAAGTTGAGTGCACGTGCTCAGTCATATCCAGAGGTTATCTTTGGGAAATAGACGTATGCGTGCTGCCAGCATTGCTGCAGAGGTTGAAGGGGTAGGGGGTCAGCCTGTCACTGCTCAGACCATACGCTGCACACTGCATCAAATTGGTCTGCATGGCTGTCATCCCAGAAGGAAGTCTCTTCTTAAGATAATGCACAAGAAAGCCTGCAAACAGTTTGCTGAAGACAAGCAGACTAAGGACATGGATTACTGGAACCATGTCCTGTGGTCTGATGAGACAAAGATAAACTTATTTGGTTCAGATGGTGTCAAGCGTGTGTGGCGGCAACAAGGTGAGGAGTATAAAGACAAGTGTGTCTTGCCTACAGTCAAGCATGGTGGTGCGAGTGTCATAGTCTGGGGCTGCATGAGTGCTGCCGAAACTGTGGAGCTACAGTTCATTGAGGGAACCATGATTGCCAACATGTACTGTGACATACTGAAGCAGAGCATGTACCCCTCCTTTCGGAGACTGGGCCACAGGGCAGTATTCCAACATAACGACCCCAAACACACCTCCAAGACGACCACTGCCTAGCTAAAGAAGCATGTCTCCAGACCTAAACCCTATTGAGCATCTGTGGGGCATCCTCAAACGGAAGGTGGAGGAGCGCAAGGTCTCTAATATCCACCAGCTCCATGATGTTGTCATGGAGGAGTGGAAGAGGATTCCAGTGGCAACCTGGAGTGCCGGAGCCGAGTGGAGCTGAACGGCGTAGATCGCAGCCGATCGGTGGCGTTCGGAAAGTCACGGAAATACGCTGTTCCCAAGCCTTTCCGAGGTTTGCCAAGGTCAGTCGAGCTGTCCTCGGGCCTTTCCGGACGTTTCTGAAGCTCTCCGGCGCCCCCACCCCACCTCTGGCCGCATGCGGTATTGCATGCCATTGAAGTCAATGCGGAACAAATTATTTTTGTTTCCATTGACTTCAATTGGGAAACTCTGTTTGATATGCGAGTACTTTGGATTACGAGCACTCTCCCGGAATGGATTATGCTCGTAATCCAAGGTTCCACTGTGTGCGTGTGTATATATATATATATATATATATATATATATATATATATATATATATATATATATATATATATATATAGTTCATGGCCGAAATTGTTGGCACCCTAGAAATTTTTCCAGAAAATCAAGTATTTCTCACAGAAAAGTATTGCGGGAACACATGTTTTGCTATACACAGGTTTATTCCCTTTGTGTGTATTGGAAAAAAACAAAAAAAGGGAGGGAAAAAAAGCAAATTGGACAAAATGTCACACAAAACTCCAAAAATGGGCTGGGGTCAAAATTCTTGGCACCCTTTCAAAATTGTGGATAAATAAGATTGTTTCAAGCACGTGATGCTCCTTCAAACTCACCTGGGGCAAGTAACAGGTGTGGGCAATATAAAAATCACACCTGAAAGCAGATAAAAGGAGAGAAGTTCACTTAGTCTTTGCAATGTGTGTCTGTGTGTGCCACACTAAGCATGGACAACAGAAAGAGGAGAAGAGGACTGCCTGAGGACTTGAGAACCAAAATTGTGGAAAAATGTCAACAATCTCAAGGTTACAAGTCCATCTCCAGAGATCTAGATTTGCCTTTGTCCACAGTGCGCAACATTATCAAGAAGTTTGTAACCCATGGCACTGTAGCTAATCTCTCTGGCCGTGGACAGAAGAGAAAAATTGATGAAAGGTTGCAACACAGGATAGTCCGGATGGTGGATAAGCAGCCCCAAACAAGTTCCAAAGAAATTTAAGCTATCCTGCAGGCTCGGGGAGCGTCAGTGTCAGCGCAAACTATCCGTCGACATTTAAATGAAACGCTATGGCAGGAGACCCAGGAGGACCCCACTGCTGACACAGAGACATAAAAAAGCAAGACTACAGTTTGCCAAAATGTACTTGAGTAAGCCAAAATCCTTCTGGGGAAACGCCTTGTGGACAGATGTGACCAAGATGGAGCTTTTTGGTAAAGCACATCATTCTACTGTTTACCGAAAACAGAATGAGGCCTAGAAAGGAAAGAACACAGTACCTACAGTGAAATATGGTGGAGGTTCAATGATGTTTTGGGGGTGTTTTGCTGCCTTTGGCACTGGGTGCCTTGAATGTGTGCAAGGCATCATGAAATCTGAGGATTACCAAAGGATTTTGGATCGCACTGTAGAGCCCAGTGTCAGAAAGCTGGGTTTGCGTCCGAGATCTTGGGTTTTCCAGCAGGACAATGACCCCAAACACACGTCAAAAAGAACCCAGAACTGGATGGCAGCAAAGCACTGGAGAGTTCTAAAGTGGCCAGCAATGAGACCAGATCTAAATCCCATTGAACACCTGTGGAGAGATCTTAAAATTGCAGTTGGGAAAAGGCGCCCTTCCAATAAGAGAGACCTGGAGCAGTTTGCAAAGGAAGAGTGGTCCAAAATTCCGGGTGAGAGGTGTAAGAAGCTTATTGATGGTTATAGGAAGCGACTGATTTCAGTTATTTTTTCCAAAGGGTGTGCAACCAAATATTAAGTTAAGGGTGCCAAGAATTTTGACCAGCCCATTTTTGGAGTTTTGCGTGACATTATGTCCAATTTGCTTTTTTTCCTCCCTTTTTTTGTTTTGTTCCAATACACACAAAGGAAATAAACATGTGTATAGCAAAACATGTGTTACTGCAATACTTTTCTGTGAGAAATACTAGATTTTCTGGAAACATTTCTGGGGTGCCAACAATTTCAGCCATGACTGTATGTATGTATGTGTATGTATGTATGTATGTGTGTGTATGTATGTATGTGTATGTATGTATGTATGTAATGTATGTATGTATGTATGTATGTATGTGTGTGTGTGTGTGTGTACACATATATATATATATATATATATATATATATATATATATATATATATATATATATATATATACACACACACACACACACACACACACACATAAATACATACAGTATATATATATATATATATATATATATATATATATATATATATATTAGGGCTGTTACGGATTAAAATTTTCGTGTTCGATTAATCGTTTTTTTTATTTTTATCGATTAATCAACTAATTTCGATTAATTATAACGCACATAGATCCAACTACTTTTAGCTGATCTCCTTGCAGGCCGATTCCCAGTGCAGCTACCAACCACTGGAAAAATGGATAGCAGGATACAAAAAACACACAAAGGCAGCGCTCGATGGGAATAGCATTAAAACTTTTATAGTCTTCAAGTAGGTAACAAAATAAATATTGCACTGGAGATAAAATCAATGTAGCTACATAAACTGTTAAAATGGTAATACCAAACGGTAGCAAAAGCAGTCATAAAAACATGTAGCTAAGTATGATACTGGTATAAAAATGTGTACAACAATACCACTGCTGAACCCAGATGAGAAGGGGCTAACATCAGTCCGTCGGCATGTAGATGTCCCGTGAAGGGAACTATCACAACTCCCAGTGGATGGCTGGAGAATCCCAGGTTGATAGAGGGAAGTGCAACAGCCCTTGCGTGTGGCAGATAGTAAGGTCCCGCCGGCATGCAGATATGAAGGCACAGCAAAGGAGCCCTTCAGATGGACACGGCAAGCCCCGCCGGTGTCCGTGACGTCACCGGATCTCCCTGAAGACCCGGAAGCCGGCGGAGAGGTGAGTACCGATCAAAAGAATTTTGATCGATCAAAAGAATTTTGATCAACAGTGGGTACGGAAAGTATTCAGACCCCCTTAAATTTTTCACTCTTTGTTATATTGCAGCCATTTGCTAAAATCATTTAAGTTAATTTTCTATCCTCATTAACCACTTAAGGACCACCTCACGCCGATATACGTTGGCAGAATGGCACGGCTGGGCACATCAACGTACAGGTACGTTGCTCTTTAAGAGCCCAGCCGTGGGTCGCGCTCGTGACCCGGTCCTGAGTTCCGTGACCGCGCGCCCGCGGGACTCGCGGACCCGATCGTCGCCGGTGTCCCGCGATCGGGTCACAGAGCTGAAGAACGGGGAGAGGGGAGTGTAAACAAACCTTTCCCCGTTCTTCTCCGTGGCATGTCAGTGATTGTCTGTTCCCTGTCATCGGAACAGACGATCAGTGACGTGTAACGTGTAGCCACGCCCCCTACAGCAAGAATCACTTCTTAGGGTACACTTAACCCCTACAGCGCCACCTAGAGGTTAACCCCTTCACTGCCAGTGTCATTTTCACAGTAACCAGTGCATTTTTATAGCACTGATCGCTGTAAAAATGACAATGGTCCCAAAAGTGTCTGATGTGTCCGCCATAATGTCGCAGTCACGAAAAAAAATCACTGATCGCCGCCATTACTAGTAAAAAAATTTTTTTTATAAAAATGCCATAAAACGACCCCCTATTTTGTAAACGCTATAAATTTTGCACAAACCAAACACCGATTGCGATTTTTTTTTACCAAAAATATGTAGAACCATACGTTTCGGCCTAAACTGAGGATTTTTTTTTTATATATATATTTTTGGGGGATATTTATTATAGCAAAAAGTAAAAATTATTGAATTTTTTTCAAAATTGTCGCTTTATTTTTGTTTATAGCACAAAAACTAAAAACTGCAGAGGTGATCAAATACCACCAAAAGAAAGCTCTATTTGTGGGGGAAAAAAGGACGTCAATTTTTTTTGGGAGCCACGTCGCACGGCCACGCAATTGTCAGTTAAAGCGATGCAGTGCCGAATCGCAAAAAGGAGCCTGGTCCTTTAGCTGCATATTGGTCCGGGGCTTAAGTGGTTAATGTACACACAGCACCCCATATTAACAGAAAAACACAGAATTGTTGACATTTTTGCAGATTTATTAAAAAGAAAAACTGAAATATCACATGGTCCAAAGTATTCAGACCCTTTGCTCAGTATTTAGTATTTGCACCCTTTTGATCTAATACGGCCATGAGTCTTTTTGGGAAAGATGCAACAAGTTTTTCACACCTGGATTTGGGGATCCTCTGCCATTCCTCCTTGCAGATCCTCTCCAGTTCTGTCAGGTTGGATGGTAAACGTTGGTGGACGGCCATTTTTAGGTCTCTCCAGAGATGCTCAATCAGTCAGGGCTCTGGCTGGGCCATTCAAGAACAGTCACAAAGTTGTTGTGAAGCCACTCCTTCGTTATTTTAGCTGTGTGCTTAGGGTCATTGTCTTGTTGGAAGGTAAACCTTCGGCCCAGTCTGAGGTCCTGAGCACTCTGGGGAAGGTTTTCGTTCAGGATATCCCTGTACTTGGTCGCATTCATCTTTCCCTCGATTGCAACCAGTCGTCCTGTCCCGGCAGCTGAAAAAAAAAACCCACAGCATGATGCTGCCACCACCATGCTTCACTGTTGGGACTGTATTGGACAGGTGATGAGCAGTGCCTGGTTTTCTCCACACATACCGCTTAGAATTAAGGCCAAAAAGTTATATCTTGGTCTCATCAGACCAGAGAATCTTATTTCTCCCCATCTTGGAGTCCTTCAGGTGTTTTTTTTTTAGCAAACTCCATGCAGGCTTTCATGTGTTTGCACTGAGGAGAGGCTTCCGTCGGGCCACTCTGCCATAAAGCCCCGACTGGTGGAGGGCTGCAGTGATGGTTGACTTTCTACAACTTTCTCCCATCTCCCGACTGCATCTCTGGAGCTCAGCCACAGTGATCTTTGGGTTCTTCTTTACCTCTCTCACCAAGGCTCTTCTCCCCGATAGCTCAGTTTGGCCGGACGGCCAGCTCTAGGAAGGGTTCTGGTCGTCCCAAACGTCTTCCATATAAGGATTATGGAGGCCACTGTGCTCTTAGGAACCTTAAGTGCAGCAGAATTTATTTGTAACCATAGCCAGATCTGTGCCTTGCCACAATTTTGTCGGAGCTCTTCAGGCAGTTCCTTTGACCTCATGATTTTCATTTGCTCTGACATGCACCGTGAGCTGTAAGGTCTTATATAGACAGGTGTGTGGCTTTCCTAATCAAGTCCAATCGGTATAATCAAACACAGCTGGACACAAATGAAGGTGTATAACCATCTCAAGGATGATCAGAAGAAATGGACAGTGCCTGAGTTAAATATATGAGTGTCACAGCAAAGGGTCTGAATACTTAGGACCATGTGATATTTCAGTTTTTCTTTTTAATAAATCTGCAAAAATGTCAACAATTCTGTGTTTTTCTGTCAATATGGGGTGCTGTGTGTACATTAACCACTTGTCCCCCGCCCACTGTCAATAGACGGCGGGCGGAGGATACTCTCGTTCTGGGAGGACATTATATAACGTCCTCCCTTTAAAACAAGCTAGGAGGCGCGCGCGCGCCACGTTCACAAGGCCCCGGTGCGCATGCCCGGCGGCCGCGATTGCCGCCGGGCACCCGCGATTGCCCGGGAAACGAGCAGGAATGTGGATCTCTGTGTGTAAACACAGAGATCCACGTCCTGTCAGGGAGAGGAGACCGATGGTGTGTCCCTTGTACATAGGGACAACTATCGGTCACCTCCCCCAGTCAGTCACCTCCCCCCACAGTTAGAACACATTGAGGGAACATATTTAACCCCTTCCCGCCCCCCTAGTGGTTAACCCCTTCCCTGCCAATCACATTTATACAGTAATCAATGCATTTTTATAGCAGGGATCGCTGTATAAATGTGAATGGTCCCAAAAATGTGTCAAAAGTGTCCGATGTGTCCGCCGCAATATCGCAGTCACAATAAAAAAATCGCAGATCGCCGCCATTTCTAATAAAAAAAAAAAAAAATGCTATAAATCTATCCCCTATTTTGTAGACGCTATAACTTTTGCGCAAACCAATCAATACGCGCTTATTGCGATTTTTTTTTTTTTACCAAAAATATGTAGAAGAATACGTATCGGCCTAAACTGAGGAAAATTTTATTTAAAAAAAAAAAAAATGGGTATTTATTATAGCAAAAAGTAAAAAATAGTGTTTTTTTCCAAACTGGACGCTCTTCTTTTGTTTATAGCGCAAAAAATAAAAACCGCAGAGGTGATCAAATACCACCAAAAGAAAGCTCTATTTGTGGGAAAAAAAGGACGCAAATTTCGTTTGGGAGCCACGTCGCACGACCGCGCAAAGTGTGACAGCGCTGAAAGCTGAAAAATGGCTTGGGCAGGAAGGGGGTTTTCGTGCACAGTAGAGAAGTGGTTAATGAGGAAAAAAAATGAACTTGAATGATTTTAGCAAGTGGCTGCAATATAACAAAGAGTGAAAAATTTAAGGGGGTCTGAATACTTTCCTCTCTCTCTCACACATATACATACATACATACATACACACATATTATATATATATATATATATATATATATATATATATATATATATATATACATACACACACACACACACACACACACACACACACACACACACACACACACACACACACACACACACACACACACACACACACCTCTGCCAAATGTGTGCAAGTCTATGAGTGACATCTAACCACCTTAGCATTATTGTTAACAAACATTATCTTCTTTGTGCTTTAAAAGTTAAGAGATTTATACTCAAATGATAGATGTATGAACAGTCTTGCTAGGGTGTTTAAATATTGGGTCGCTGGGGCTGCTATACTTATTTTTCATGCAATAATCACTATTCAAAGCTCCCTCCATTGATGAGCAATAAAACAAAACCCCAGGCCTTTGGCCACACCATATCTGCTCAAGTGAAGAACTGGTCCAATCGGAGATCCTATGCTCTTCAACAGAAACCAAATGCCTAGGTTTTATGTTATGTGATCAGTAGAATCTCCTCCAGAAAAAGATACAAAACAGCCCTTCACTTCACATGTTTGCCATCCCAGGCTATTAACACAGCTTTAAGTAACAAGTATAGGTTTAGCAATAGACCTACACATTCACTGTCCACCAGTATTCACCTGTACCAAAAAAAGTCTGTTTTGGATGGATTGACCCTTGAATACTTTCAAATGAATTCTTATGGCTGTCATATTACAATGCTGCTCGTCAGTCAAACCTGAAGAGACAATTCTGCAGTGCAATCGGACTGGGGGGGGGGGTGGTGATATCATGGGGCAAAGCTCATGGGTGATCTAGAAATCTATAGGGCCATTTAGTGCTCCCTGTATCTGTCTATCACACGGTACCTGGTCTTGGCATTTGGGACATATCCACATGCCCTTAGGAATGGCTTTCAGAGGAGGCTCCAAACAGTCCAGGTGGTATACACGTGAACATGTGTCGCACATCAGTAGCTGTCCGCTCTTTCTGCAGACGCTGCAAAAATCCTCATGGATATCAGCCTATAGGAGTCACAGGAGAGAGGAGGCGAAAAGAGGGGTCAGCCCAAAAATCTGACAACTGCCCTTCTTTACTGCTTTATGAGCTGCAATTAGTATTTCCTGATCTGGGGGGGGGGGGGGGGAGGGAGGAAGGAAAAGGGGGTTCTTCCAGAATAGACAGATAGAAGGGACACAGAAGGGACTAGTGCCCTGCAGAGCAAAGCAATGAGTGGAAAAGTATTTGGACAGCAAGGTAGTAAAGATTAAAAAGCTGATGGAGGAGTATAAAGCACACCGGCGTGAAAAAAGTTTACCACCACCAAGGAAATCAGGGTATTATTCAGAATGCCACAATACATCTAATCACTATTAGTATCTATAGCAGGAATGTAGCAGAAGTCCTTCAGAATTTATAAAGATGGAGTGTAAAGTTCAGGCAGAAAAGTTCGATAGAAAGTTAGTTTTCTAATCCTCAACACAGAAAATCTGTCATAGAAACTTTGGGGAGCGTTTAATAAAGCGACGCAGGCTGAAAACTCTGTCTTTTCTGTGTCAAAGTACAAAACAGCAAGTTTTCTAATTCCAACTTTACAAAATAAATTGAAAGTGTGCAAAATGCAAATCAGAGTGCGATTTAGGGAACAAAATGCTATCAGTTATGGTCTGTTTTCAGCATACGCTAGTTTTATAAAAGCTCCTTCTGTATGCGAGATACAAATGCAGGAAAAACTCAGATATTTCCCAATGTACAAAGTAAAAGACAACAAAACACAATCATTACCAATATACTTTTCTAAATACATTAAAGGCTACTTTCACACTGGGGCGTTGCGCCGTCGGCGGAAAAGCGTCGCTATTTTTAGTCGTTTTTGCAGCGCTATTCAGCTGCTAGCAGGGTGCTTTTAACCCCTGCTAGCGGCTGAAAAAGGGTTAAAACCGCCTGAAAAGTGCCGCTGCAGTGGCGCTTTGCCAGCGGTTCAGCGGCGTTGCCCATTGATTTCAATGGGCAGGGGCGCTTTAGGAGCGATGTATACACCGCTCCTACAGGGCCTCAAAGATGCGGCTGGCAGGACATTTTTGAGTGTCCTACAAGCGCACCGCTCCAGTGAGAAAGCTCTCTGGCTTTCACACTGGAGTGAGAGAAGACGCTCTTTCAGGGCTCTTTGAAGGCGCTATAGCGCCTGCAAAGCGCCTCAGCGTGAAAGTAGTCAAAGCTTAACCACTTGCCGACCGCCTCCTCTAGATATACGTCGGCAAAATGGCACATCAACGTACCTGTCGTGGGGGGTGCGCTCGTGACCCTGCTGCCTTCCCCATGATTCGGACCGCGGGTCCCGCGGACTCGATCGCCGCGGGGATCCCCGCGATCGTCTCACGGAGGCATAGAGCAGGGAGATGCTTGTGTGACTAGTGACAATGACACGGATCTCGGCTCCGTGTACTCGGAGCGGAGATCGGTGTCATGTGACACAGAGCCCAACCCCCCCTCAGTTAGAAACACAATGCAGGGAACACTTAACCCCTACAGCGCCACCTAGTGGTTAACCACTTCACTGCCAGTGTCATTTTCACAGTAACCAGTGCATTTTTATAGCACTGATCGCTGTGAAAATGACAATGGTCCCAAAAATGTGTCAAAAGTGTCCGATGTGTCCACATAATGTTGCAGTCACGAAAAAAATATCACTGATCGCCGCCATTACTAGTAAAAAAATTTTTTTTTTTATAAAAATGCCATAAAACTATCCCCTATTTTCCCGATTGCGATTTTTTTTACCAAAAATATGTAGAAAAATACGTATCGGCCTAAACTGAGGAAAAAAAAATATTTTTAATATATATTTTTGGGGGATATTCATTATAGCAAAAAGTCAAAAATATAGAATTTTTTTCAAAATTGACGCTCTATTTTTGTTTATAGCGCAACAAAAAAAAAAAAAAAAAACAGCAGAGGTGATCAAATACCACCAAAAGAAAGTTCTATTTGAGGTAAAAAAAGGACATCAATTTTGTTTGGGAACCACGTCGCACGACCGCGCAATTGTCAGTTAAAGCGACGCAGTGCCGAATCGCAAAAAGGGGCCTGGTCTTTAACCAGCCAAAATGGTCCGGGGCTTAAGTGGTTAAGAGTGCTTTCACACTCGCAGCGCCTGGGCATTGGTAGTAAAGCGCTGCTATTTTTAGCGGCGCTTTACCATAGTTTTGCAGCACTTTTCGCCCGCTAGCGAGGCGCTATTAACCTCCGCTAGCGGCCGAAAAAGGGTTAAAAGCGCCCGGCAAAACGCTGCTACAGCAGCGCTTTGCCGGCGGTTCGGTAGCGCTGCCCATTGGCGCATTAGTGCAGTGCCCCAGTGTGAAAGCACTCGGGCTTTCATCTTGGGATTGCAGCTGAGGCTTTTTTTAGGCGCTATTTTTAGCGCTAAAGCACCTAAAAAACGCCTCCAGTGTGAAAGGGGTCTAACTGTTGGCCATGATAAGGCCCTATAACTAACAGATTTCCAACCCAGCTACTAATTTCCTGCCCACTGTACGAGGTTTAACCAGTCAGCAAGCCTGACATTTCCATTCTGTCGTGTAGCCAGCTGAGGCCGCAGATTACAAAATGGAAACTGATGTCTAAAAGGTCAAACCAAGTTTTTTCCAAAGTAGGTGAAATGAAAGAAAGGCCTCGTACACACGACCGAGTTTCTCGGCAAGAACCAGCAAGAAACTTGCTGGCAGAGATGTCTTGCCGAGAAACTCGTTTGTGTGTATGGTTTCTCGTCAAGAAAACCGACAAGTAATCTCGACGAAAAAATAGAGAACCTGCTCTCCATTTTCTCGTCAAGATTCTCGTCGGCATGTTTCTCGACGAGAAAAGTGAGTGTGTGTACACTTACCTGTCCTCCGGGAAGCCCGCGCATGTTCGAAATGAATTCGACGCATGCGCGGTAGCTTCCTAGGCATAGATAGGGTATACCAAGATGGCGGCGACGGCATCGAATGTGACGAGCGCATGCTCGTCGTAGTCGATGATGTCACCGCGTACGCTCCATTCAAAGAACCGCAGGTTCTTTGAATCGAGCGTCTGTACACTCGGCCGGGACAAGTTTCTTGTCCAAGAATCTCGTCGAAAAAAACGACATGTTTTTTTCAACGAGAATCTCGGCCGTGTGTACGAGGCAAAAGTGTGTTTAGTGTGCTTCAGTTCAGCTGCTTGGATCAGCCAGGCACACAGAAAACAATTGTTTACTGTGTGCTCTCTTCACACCAGATGGGTTGAAGTGAATAAAAATGCAAACATGATCTCAGTGCCTTGCTTTGCTTAGGTGCATAGAAGAAAATTAAACATCATTTTGTGACATTTCACAGAAAAAAAAACCCAGTGCATTGTGTTGGTACATTGCAAGGCACCGCCACTACACAACAAACACCAGCCTGCACCCCCAAACAAACAGCCCTCGCAGGCTGGTGTGTACAAGCCCTAAAACTGAGCCCCGGGGAGATATCAAAGACAAATTAATGAAGCTCTGGATCCCTTAATGGATTTAGAACAGCAATTTTATGCAACCAACGAATCTGAAATGGGGATGAGGCAGACACTCCTAATTTAACAGGTGTACAGGTGAGCAGCCCCAAAACGCACACAGTACGAGTTTGGGGCCACACACCTGCACCTGTCCAATTGAAATGAACGGCTGGAAAAAAAATAAAAAGTGAACTGCTTAAAAAGGAAAATTATCCTGAGATCGCAGGACGTGCGAGACAAAGAAAGTTACAGGATAATACAGAGAGGAAGAGACCACTAAATAGGACAGCCACTGAACAAACTCCAGAGAACCTCGGCAGAATAATAACCACTACTGAAAACAGCCAGCGATGCCAAGATAATCAATTTTGAAAAGCACTGCAGAGGTCAGTGATTAGAGGTTAGTAAACAGAGGAAACAAGAATTAAACAGCAAGCAATAGACACTCTTGTAAAGCATCAGTCCACCTAAAAGCGATATTTCAGGTTTAGATACTTTGGTCAGCCATGTCAATCCTGAGATCCCACTGCCATAGTTTCTATTTCTAGACAGCTTGGAACAAAGAGGGATCAATTACATTCTTGCAATGCATTAAAGCGTGTAATATGCTGCATTTAGGCATCCAATTGAAAATAGTGGGCTGCCAATATCCCCCCCCCCCGCGCCAAAAAGAAAAGATAAAAAAAAAAAATCGTACATGTCACACACAGTGCAGTGCATGGCCTTAGTATGCTGGAATGCCATTTAACATGAATGTTGCTGAAATACACGGAATGTGTGTGTTACTACGAAGCAGTAGTCTCAATGGGCCCCAAGTGTTGGTGACCATTTACTACTGCACTCTTCTAATATAAAAAGAAGAATGGGACCTTCTTGTGGTTTTTATTACAAGAGTGTAGATTGCAGAAATCAAGAGCAGATCTCTCACCACCAGGAGCTCCAGAGATCTATAAGAAGCCACTAGGCACCTTTTAAAATTATGGCTCCTGATCAAACTCGATAGACATGAAAACAGAGCAAAACATGTATTTAGTAGGGAAGAGCCAAACACCCCCCGGTTCGGTTCGCAGCAGAACATGCGAACAGGCAAAAAATTTGTTCGAACACCGTTAGTCTATGGGACACGAACGTGAAAAATCATAAGTGCTAATTTTAAAGGCTAATATGCAAGTTATTGTCATAAAAAAAAAAAAAGTGTTTGGGGACCCGGGTCCTGCCCCAGGGGACATGTATCAATGCAAAAAATCGTTTTAAAAAAGGCTGTTTTTCCGGGAGCAGTGATTTTAATAATGCTTAAAGTGAAACAATAAAAGTGAAATATTCCTTCAATTTCCGTACTTGGGGGGGTGTCTATAGTATGCTTGTAAAGTGGCACATTTTTCCCTTGTTTAGAACTGTCCCTGCACAAAATGACATTTCTAAAAGGAAAAAGTCATTTAAAAACTACTCGCGGCTGTAATGAATTGTCGGGTCCCGGCAATACAGATAAAAGTCATTGAAAAAAACGGCATGGGTTCCCCCCCAGTCCATTACCAGGCCCTTTGGGTCTGGTATGAATATTAAACCAAACCAAAATGAAAAAAAATAAATAAATGCGTGGGGGTTCCCCCAAATTCCATACCAGGCCCTTCAGGTCTGGTATGGATATTAAGGGGAACCCTGAGCCAATTTTTTTTTTTAAATGGCGTAGGGGTTCCCCTCAAAATCCATACCAGACCCTTATCCGAGCACGCAACCTGGCAGGCCACAGGAGAAGAGGGGGGGGCGAGAGAACGCCCCCCCCTCCTGAACCGTACCAGGCCACGTGCCCACAACATGGGGAGGATATCAAGGGCCTCATCCCCACAACCCTTGCTCGGTGGGTGTGGGGGTATGCGGGCGGGGGGCTTATCAGAATCAGGAAGCCCCCATTAACAAAGGGGACCCCCAGATCCCGCCCCCCCCCTATGTGAATTGGTAATGGGGTAAAAAAAATACGGGGGTTTCCGGTGGCGTCAGAGGAGGAGCGGTCACCCGTACATGTCAATGGGTAAACCCAGCGGCGTCAGAGGGGTCGGGGTCACCTGTGCACTTGACGGGTGGCCCCGCCCTCAGCTATTTAAGAGCTGTCACGGCGGGTGTAGTGTCATTTGACGGGAACCACCCATGGAGGCGGATCGTATTGGCAGGTTTTTAGTTTTTTTTCCCCTCCCTACTTTTATCTGTAATGCCGGGACCTGACAATTCATTATAGCCGCGAGTAGTTTTTTTTTTTTAGAGGTGCACCGAAATTTCGGCCGCCAAAAATTCATCGGCCGAAAACTGTGTTTTCGGTATCGGCCGATAGCAAAAATCAGCCGATACCAAAAGGGGGCGGAGCCCGCCCCGGGTGACACCCATTCCCTCCTCCTTCCAATCTCCGTTAGCCGCACTGCTGATGGAAGCTCCCTCCCCGCCACGATCCGCCCTCTGACACAGCGATCCCCTACCTCCTCCTCCTTACTTACAACACAGCGGGAGACCGCTGTATCAAGGAGCACACTGTGAAATGTCATGCCGCGCTGTGACTAAAGTCCCGCCCTCCTCCTAGATCAGCTCGTGTGATAGACGCAGTGTTCTGTCTATCACACAAGCTGATCTATGACGAGTCACAGCACGGCATGACATTTCACACTGAGTGAGCTCTATGACACAGCGGGCTTCCGCTGTGTAACAAGTGAGGAGGAGGAGGGGATCGCTGTGACACATCACACCTAAATGTGAAAAAATGGTGGAATAATGGACTATGGGATTTGGACACAAAAGAGGGACCGTCACAATATGTAAAATATTGACTCTTGTGATCGCTTATATTTATCACCATTCTGTCTCTGTGAGAAATACTTGAATGAATACCCGTGTCGGCAGTGTTTGTAATGCTTTGGCTGTTTGTTTCTGACAATGGGAGCACGTCTGGGAAGACCTATTGAGAAAAGAACACAGAGGCGGCAACGAGGGCACAGTAAGGCGGCAACGAGGGCACAGTAAGGGCATGGAGAGGCGGCAATGATGGGCATGGAGAGGCGGCAATGATCTCCTGTATCATGTCTGCACTCTCTGACCACCTCCTGTACCATGTCCCCAGTCTCTGACCACCTCCTGTACCATGTCCCCAGTCTCTGACCACCTCCTGTACCATGTCCCCAGTCTCTGACCACCTCCTGTACCATGTCCCCAGTCTCTGACCATCTCCTGTACCATGTCCCCAGTCTCTGACCATCTCCTGTACCATGTCCCCAGTCTCTGACCATCTCCTGTACCATGTCCCCAGTCTCTGACCATCTCCTGTACCATGTCCCCAGTCTCTGACCATCTCCTGTACCATGTCCCCAGTCTCTGACCATCTCCTGTACCATGTCCCCAGTCTCTGACCATCTCCTGTATAAAAATATTTCTTAAAAACAGTCACTTTCGGGATCCTGAAATTTTTATTTTCGGTATCAGTTTCGGCACCAAAAAACCCATTCGGTGCATTCCTACTTTTTTCCCCTTTAGAAATGTCATTTTGTGCAGGGAGTGTTCTAAACACTGGGAAAATGCGCCACTTTACAGGCATACTATAGACACCTCCCAGGTACGAAATTTAAAGGAATATTTCACTTTTATTGTTTCACTTTAAGCATTATTAAAATCACTGCTCCTGAAAGAATAGCAGTTTTTAAAACTTTTTTTTGCATTGATACATGTCCCCTGGGGCAGGACCCGGGTCCCCAAACATTTTTTATGACAATGCCATGCATATAAGCCTTTAAAATTAGCACTTTTGATTTCTCCCATAGACTTTTAAAGGGTGTTCCGCGGCTTTCGAATTTGCCGCGAACACCCCAAATTGTTCGCTAGTCGGCAAACATCGGGCTCATCCCTAGTATTTAGTGTATCTAAGTATCAAGAGTGACTAGGTTATCTCATTCAACTGGTGCCGTAAATGGATATGTGGGAAAATAAGAAGAAGCAATGAAGAAGGTTTTTTATTATTATTTAGCGATATACAGTGAATCCGGGAAGTATTCACTTTTCCACGTTTTGTTGTTACAGCCTTATGCCAAAATTGATTACATTTATAAATTTTCCTCAAAATCCTACAGACTATACCCCATAATGGTAAAAAGTTGCGTTCAAAAATCAACATGAACACAAGTGTCCAAAAAATGCTCATACGGGTCCGTTCAGGAGCAGGTTTTCATCAAGCATGTTTCTGTACATTACTGCATTCATCTTTCCCTCGATCCTGACTAGTCTCCCAGTTCCTGCCAGTAAAAAACAACCCCACAGCATGATGCTGCCACCACCATGCTTCACTGTAGGGATGGTATTGGCCAGGTGATGAGCGGTGCCTGGTTTCCTCCAGACATGATGCTTGCCATTCAGGCCAAAATGTTCAAGCTTTGTTTTATCAGATCAGAGAATTTTGTTTCTCATGGTCTGAGAGTCCTTCAGGTGCCTTTTGGCAAACTCCAGGCGGGCTGTCGTGTGCCTTTTACTGAGGAGTTGTTTCCATCTGGCCACTCTACCATACAGGCCTGATTGGTGGGGTGCTGCAGAGAAGGTTGTTCTTCTAGAAGGTTCTTCTCTTTCCACAGAGAAACCTCTGTCAGAGTGACCATCGTGTTCTTGGTCACCTCCCTGACTAAGGCCCTTCACCCCCAAACACTCAGTTTGGCTGGGCGACCCACTCTAGGAAAAGTCATGGTGGTTCCAATCTTCTTCAATTTACGGATGATGGAGGCCACTCTGCTGATTGGGACCTTCAACGTGCAGAAATGTTTCTGTACCCTTCCCCAGATCTGTGCCTCCATACAATCCTGTCTACAGACAATTCCTTGGACTTCATGGCTTGGTTTGTGCTCTGTTAACTGTTGGACCCAATATAGACAGGTGTGTGCCTTTCCAAATCATGTCCAATCAACTGAATTTACCACAGGTGGACTCCAATCAAGTTGTAAAAACATCTCAAGGATGATCAGAGAAACCGGATGCACCTGAGCTCAATTTTGAGTGTCATGGCAAAGGCTGTGAATACTTCTGTACATGGGATTTTTTTTTTCCGTTTTTTTTTTTTTTTTTTTAATAAATTTGGAAATATTCCAAACTTCTTTCACATTGTCATTATGTGGTATCGTTTGAAGAATTTTAAGGAAAATAATGAATTTAATCCATTTTGGAATAAGGCTGTAACATAACAAAATGTGGAAAAAGTGAAGTGCTGTGAATACGTTCTGGATGCTCTGTAATAAAAGAAGTATAGCAATGTACACAAGTAGGAGGCCATGATCTCTAAATAATATTTTTACATCCTTCCCTTCCAATATCAACACGGCAGATTTACTGCCCCACATCAGAAGTTGTGAACCCAGCCTTTATGTTGCGGCCCTAAGTGTCGGTGAACCACTTTCTGGGACCCCCGACTGTCAAGACACCCGAGGCCCACATTACACTGTGTGATCACATCTACAGTATGACAAACACCAAGTTAGGCAAAAAAAATCTCCAGTAAATGCACAAAAGTACCCTTACAGTGGTGCCCCATTGCAAGAGTTTATTGCTCATTAGGTCTAGGTGAAAAGAAATAGGCTGCAATATTTACTGTAATCCTCCCTCCCCCTCTTCTGATGCTCTGAGCTGTGAGTAGGCCCCTCACCATCCTCACATACAATGATAATTGGTCCTGCATTTTATTTGATGACATTAGCAAAAGGCTTTGTGGAGACTGGGTACACACGGGCTGAAAATTGGCCTAAAATGGTTGGTTCAGCAAGAACCAGCTGACTTTCGGCCTGTGTGTAAAGCTCCCTGACCTTCTGTCATTTGACAGAAGCTCCCTGACTGGCTTCTGTCAAATGAGCATGCTGGAAAACCAGCATCCGACCAGCTTGCGGGGGCGGGGGGATCTGTGCCCATGTCAGAACACAACAGCTCAGCAGGGGAGATTGCCACAATACCATTGCTTGTGCTAGTACGGCGAACTGTACAGCCTGCTGAACGTGTGTACACCCCACATTATCGTTCTTCCCCTTACTGAGCATTTAACACTTGTAAGTAAAGGGAGGTAGATGCTTTAATACAGGTTTAAAAGAATTTGCAACAATAAAACTAGATAAAAAAAAAAAAAAAAAAGACAAAAACAGGAAAGGCTGTTTGCAGTGAACAAGAAGGAAAGAAGGTAATTTACTATTCACATGACAGGTAGAGGCCATGAAAGAAAGATTACTTCACAAGAAAAGAACATTGTACAATTTAGATGAGGTAGAAGCCAGGGCAGAGAGTAGCTTAGGAAGATAAAGTAGCAAAGAATCAAGCAGCACCTAAAGGAAGAGGAGGTGACATTCACATTATACTGCAGGTAACATATTTTTTCAAGAAACTAAGCACTGGTTAAACTAGTAAGCAGTTTTAGAAAGATCCTAAAGAACTAGAGAAGACATTTTCTCAATTTGTTTGGAAACATATTTATAAATGTAAACAATGAAAACTAATCTGCAAAGTCCCCAATAATACTCAGTCATGTACCAACAACATTCATTTACCTGTAAATAACATTTGCACTTTTATATCATATCACACACTCCACATAAGCAGCATTAATAGGTATAACAGGCTGTTCAGGAAGCTGATTACAGGAGATCCCCCAAATCCACTCTGCCTGTACACATGCTGCTGCTGCTGGCCATACCAGGACAAAGGGTCTTACAGCTCGCCACACATTAGGACCCTTCTGGATTTACAGTCCCTTTTGTATTTGGAGTTACTTACGTCCGTGGAACTAGGATTAGGCAAGGACACAGGCAGGATGCTTGCAGGGAAACTACATGTGATCTGGGTCTTTTCGCTTTCAGGGGAATCGGCATGACTGGATGGAGGGGAGGTGGGTGGTAGGGCGCTCAAACCCAGGGCCGTGTTGTATTTGGGAGGACGACCTATATGTTAATAAACACAAACAAAACAAAAAAAAGAAACAAAAATGGGGGAATTTACATACCTTTGGCCAGTGTTCCTCATTGGCTAGCATGGAAAAGGAAATTATGCAGTAGATGAGGAAAACCAATAAAATATTACAGACGTTAAAAGGATAGCGGTTATCACGACAGTTAAACGTAAATTGGTAGACTGGCAGGAGAAAATCAGTGAGCAGGAGAAAAAGCAGCAGTAGCCAATCACACAGAGAACATGCAAGTAACAAAATAACAAGCAACTTCAAACATTGGATTGAGCATCCAAATGGCAAACACTTGCACCAGGTGGCACATTACAGATATGTTACTGGATGATGGTGCTGTTGAAGATGACCTGAACTCAAAAAGTGAAAATGTTAAATTTTGCTTAAGCTGTACCCTATATCTTTTGTCTGGGGTTACTCCTGAGAAATATCCATTCACTTCCAGGTATGCGAGGGTGCCCAAGCATTCCTGTACCTCCAGCTTTATAGCTATACTCTATATTCTGCAGTGTGAGATCTAAAGCACTGCTGTCTCTGACTGCCAGGAGATTTGGTGACATCATTACTGATCTGCTCACTCTTCCCCTTGCTGGTGGCTCTGACAAGAAAAAGTCCTATCAAGATGGCCACCTCCACACACAGACACAGTGCAGAACAAGGTTTGGCAAGTCAGTAATGGGGAAAGATAATCTGCAGCGAGACCACAGGGGGAGTAGTAGTAGTTATTAGTCACATTGAACTGGACCTGCTCTACCGCTGAAGACATTTCAATACAAATCCAAGCAGCCTAAATTCCAATGAGCATCAGAAACATACCCCAACATTTATAACCACACTGGTTCAGGACACCTATTAGCACTAAAGTCTAGTACACACGGGCGGAATGTCAGCATCAGCTTGTTCAATAGAAACCGGCCGACATTCATCTCATATGTATGGCAGCTGAGCAGGCTTCTGTTAAAGGGTCATGACCGAAAATGGTCTGCCAACCGGCTCCGGATCAGCGTTCTTAGCCAATGGCTACGAGCGTTGACCGGAGTGTTCTGGCGGAAGGGCCGCCCACTGTCAGAACACAATAGCACAGCAGGGGAGATCGCTGTACTAACACCAGATTGTTAGTACAGTGGCTCCTACCTGAGCTGTCAGGGTTTTTTTTTCCATTCAACCTGCTGGGTTGAAAGGAAAAAAAAAAAATTGTAGTTTATACAAGGCTTAAGGAGGCCAATTGGATAAACACCTTAAACATTTCAGAACTAAGTCAGTTGAACATAATAAACTATTGCTACAAATATCATGACCTGGATCAACGAGAAGCGTCAGACGCCCATCAGGCAGCACTTTGTGAATCATGTAACAGAGGTTTACTTGCTAGAACTTTGTTTAGTACATGGAGATGTGGTAAATTAGTCTGCTGGTCACACATCATACTGTCCTGTGGAAGTTCCAGGGTGGTAAACTAGTGGAAAAGCAGGGTGGTGACTTTGCATTCTCCGCCTCATCCAGAGGACGCTTTCCATTCATTGAGAAAACGCAGTGTGTTCTCTGAATGACACCTGTGCTGAACGATCAATCCCCTATATTAACTAAGCAGAATAATAGCTGCTCAGCACAGGACCTAAAAGCAGAAGGCAATCGTTGTATTAGCGGTGTTTGCTACAGTGATTTCCAGATTGCACAGGGATTGCCCTTTGGTACATACTGTACAGAATTACATTGGTCTAAGTTGGACTAATGTAGCTATGCAAAAATATCCATACCAAATCTTCAGCTTTAACCGAGTGGCGAGTATTCACCAACCCATTCGTTCCTTCAGGCACTCTAATTCTGGAAACCTCACACTTCAAAGTTCAAACAAACTACTTCCCTCAGTAAGAGATGCCGTTGCTGTGTATACTGTATGTAGCATTATGTTACATGCAGTATACAGCGCTGGGTTTCAGCAGTGGGATGGGGACTTCATGTCCCTTTCCTGCAACAAATCTGAGTCAGTTGAACGCTGCTCAGCCCTTCACGCAAAACTTGGTGATTTCTGAATGAATATAAGGCCTCATGCCCACGGACGTTTTTACAGCCGCGTTTTTTACAGCTTAAAAATTCCTGTCCATGTCAGTCTATAGCTTCATGCCCACCTAGGCGTTTTTGAGCTGCAAATAGCATAGGCGTTTTTAAGCTGTAAAAAAAAACAAAAAAAAAACAGGACCAGTGCGTTCTGCGGCGTCGGCATAAAAAAACGTGAAGCGTTAAAAAACCGCGCAAAACCGCAGCGGCGTTTTTGAGCTCCAGCGGTTTTATCTTTTTTTTTTTTTTCCGAAAAAAAATACGGTCAAAAAATTTATACAACATGGCTCAAAAATGCAGCTGTAAAAACGTCCGTGGGCATGAGGCCTTAGGCTTCTTATGATTGGCTGACAATCACCTGTACTCTTTCCCTTAGCCCATCAGAGGAAGCATTCTATTTAGTCACCTGCATGTAATAGTGAAGAAAGCCGTTCATTTGGACCAGCCCAGTCTAAACAAACTATTGAGGCTGGGTTTACACCTATGTGAATTGGATGCGGCTTACACCGCATCCAATTCGCAGAACATTTTAAAATCTATTAGTTTGAATGAATCTGGTTCACATATGTGCACTGCATTCGCACTCCGCATTGCCCAAAAAACATGTGCGTATTCTAGCCAGCGCGGTGCGAATTGAAGGCACATATTCTTCTATGAGAACGCATTCGATTCGCAGATGGGTTCTGTTGTGAACAGGCATTCTCTCCCCCTTCTCGCTACACCTTCCCCTCTCCCTGCTCAGCTGATCCTCACCTACAACGAAGAGGAACCGCTGAACAGCTGTTTTTTCTTTTTGCAGAGAAAAACGGAGCTGGAATTCGCACCGCACATGTGTGAATCCAGCCTTAAAGTTCGGCTCAGGCTTTAAATGTGCCAAGCTCGCAAGTTGATGCTTATTTAAGGAGGGAACGGATTGCATTTGGGGGGGGGGGGGGGGGGTCTGAAATACAACCAGTAGAGAACGCCCAAGAAAAATCTAACTTTTCTGATGGACTCCTCCCCAAGAGAGACTGATCAGTGGTATTCAAGAGGGAGTTCTGAGAACGTCCATATACAATTATATCCCAATCTGATCGTGACAAGCGGAAAATCATTTTAATGTCTGTTGGCATCTTTACACAGGTAGTTTAGAGCAGTGTTTTTCAACTGCAGTCCTCAAGGCGCCCCAACAGGTCATGTTTTCAGGCTTCCCATTATTTTGCACAGGGAATTTGATCAGTTTTACTGCCTTAGTAATTACCACAGCCGTTTCATCTGAGGGAAGTCCTGAAAACATGACCTGTTGGGGCGCCTTGAGGACTGGAGTTGAGAAACACTGGTTAAGCCCAGGTTCACACTGGGCTGCGGGAGTGAAGCCCATTTTACTCCCGCTTGTCAGTCCTGATTTCGGCCGCGATTACAGAGACATTTGTGCAGATGTCAATGTAAAATCATGGGTCGAAATCGCAAAAAGTAGTACAGAAATTACTTTTTGAAATTGGTGCAGCGCCGCACCGATTAGGACGGTGTCATTGCTGGCAAATGCCGCCAATATGACATGTCAAATCGCATGTCAAAACGTAGCAATGTGAACCAGGGCTCAGAGTGAGATAAAGAACTAGGTAAAAAAAACTGATAAATCCTTTGTACCACAGAGTCCAACTTGAAGTAATTTAATTAAACTTTATACTGTCTGGTGGATATAAATTGTATGGTACCTATAAAAATTCACTCTCAAATCTGTGCTATTGAAGCACATAAATGGATTCCCCGCAGTTATCAAAAATAAGTCTAGTTTACTAAAGGAAAATTAGACTATCGCATGATTACTACTTGTGTATAGATTGAAATAGGTAATCCAAAAGGACCTACAAATTCAGTGTGGGTTGCAGACAATCGGCTAATAAGAATAAGTGATGAGATACAGGACAAATGGAAAACAGCAGGTGCGCTGTGTCTCCAGAAAGGAAAAAATGGACAAAAAGATTCTGCAATCTGCTGAGATGGAGACAGAGAAGCATTTTATCCAACACTAACTGGCAACAAGTCCTAAAAAGCAAATATGGACAATAAAACACTTAAGAGAAACACCTGATGTTTTGTTCCCATGAGCGAGCTCACCTACTCGCAGGGAAAACTGCCCTCCCTAAATGATGCTGACAAAGTAAAACTGCAGAACAATGACACAGACACATGAAAACTCAGAGTGCACCTGCCGTTGCATCAGGGAAAGCAGGATATTTAGGATTATTTTGGGATAAAATGATAGCAGTTTAGAAAAATTTCCCAACCACAGCCAGGTGCACAATCCAAAGAATAACATGTGCACTCAAATCGCTTGCACCGTACCGCCATCACACCCATATGAACTTGGGACATCCTAATCAATAGCCATGAGCCGCCCCTCCCTTTTATAACTAGAATAGTTTATACTCTTCTCAAAACACTTTCCACAAGACGTGAGTGTTGTCTGTGGGAAATGGTGCCCATTCAGCTTTTGCAAGGTTGGGTACTGATGTTGGATGAGAAGATCTGGATTACTATCTACATTTCAATTCACCCATTCTCTGAAATATCTGTAGATTGTAGAGAATGTCTCAATCACTGTATGTGTGCATCAAATGTACTTAACATCTCTCTCTTTTGATGAATACGCACCAAATGACTTGCTGCCATGCACATAAAACGGCACAGTTTAATACAGAATAAATAAAAAAAAATGATAACCTGTAAACCTCTGTGTATAAGCACACTCATAGGACTACAGGAGTGCATTTCTGTACCTGGGAACTAGGAACATTGGTTCTTAGCCAATGATCAGAATTAGTGGAAAGTAATGAAGATATATCACGGTGGTTAATAAACAATGCATTGCACGGTTATACAAATCTCAGCTATGCCTTCGCATTACTGCAAGGCCATAAACATAATGAAATCTTGGGGAAATGTATGAACACTGGTCCGGTTGAGAAGAGCAACAGAAGAAAATATACACTGGCTAGTTTGCATCAAATGCTCAAACTAAGAGATTGCAATTCTTTTTCAGAAACACCTCCCTCTAGTGATCAGAAATGGTGTTACTCATTAAAAATAACATTTCTGACCACGGAGCATCTTTACAAAAATGAAAGTGCATTTATACCCAAAACCTTTTTTCATTCGTTTTTAATAGAATGGGGCCAGGCTACAACCCCTGTCAGATTTACTGCTATCTCCACTTTTAGTTCTGGAAAAACCTTTTACTAGACTGCATGAGAGGGAAAATCTGCAATAGAAAAACAGACCGCAAAAAGCCAAGAGCATTCCCCTACTTATACACTATAGTACAAAAAGTATTGGGACACCTCCTTACACACACATGAACATTAATGGCATCCCAGTCTTAGTCCGTAGGGTTCAATATTGAGTTGCCCCCCCCCCCCCTTTGCAGCTTTAACAGCTTCAACTCTTCTGGGAAGGCCGTCCACAAGGTTTAGGAGTGTCTATGGGAATGTTTGACCATTCTTCCAGAAGCGCATTTGTGAGGTCAGGCACTTATGTGGGCAAGAAGGTCTGGCTCGCAGTCTCCGCTCTAATTCATACCAAAGGTGTTCTATTGGGTTGAGGTCAGGACTCTGTGCAGGCCAGTCAAGTTCCTCCACCCCAAACTCGCTCATCCATGTCTTTTTGGTCCTTGCTTTGTGCACTGGTCCAAATCCTTTGCTGGAGGGGGGATTATGGTGTGGGGTTGTTCTTCAGGGGTTGGGTTTGGCCCCTTAGTTCCAGTGAAGGGAACTTTTAAGGCGTCAGCATACCAAGACATTTTTAACAATTTCATTCTCCCAACTTTGTGGGAACAGTTTGGGGATGGCCCCTTCCTGTTCCAACATGACTGCGCACCAGTGCACAAAGCAAGGTCCATAAAGACATGGATGAGCACGTTTGGGGTGGAGAAACTTGACTGGCCTGCACAGAGTCCTGACCTCAACCCGATAGAACACCTTTGGGATGAATTAGGATGGAGACTGCGAGCCAGGCCTTCACGTCCACATCAGTGCCTGACCTCACAAATGAGCTTCTGGAAGAATGGTCAATTCTTTTGGTAATATAGTGTAGCTGAACTAAAGTTCTGCAGTTTTTCACTGAGCAGGCAGATTTTGTATTGCAGAACAGACATGCAATATCTCTTCTGCGACAAAATACACTTACCTGCCTGTTTGTAATGTCTCCCGGCATGTAAACTGAGCTGTGCATGACCAGCTTGATCCTGTGTGCCGGAATGACAGCCTCTTGCGCATGCACAGGAGTGACATCATCCCCTGCCAGCCAACAAAGATGGGCAAAAGCTAGTACACAGAAGAAGATGGAAACTTCCCATGAAACAGTCCTCCTCCCCCTTCCATCTCTTTGCAATTGATTAGATTTTTTTTTAATAACCACTTATTTGTGCTGTAAAGCAGCACTACAGCTCACCGAGGCGAGACCTTGTCATTACCCCTAATGGGTGTGCAGATGTGCCACAGGGCTTAGATACCAAAAGAGCCCTATGGCACATCTGAGCGCACACAGGTTTTTGCCGTGCACATACAAAGACAGCCAATACTGAAACTGGAAACCTTTCCAATCCTCCTGTGTGTGTGTGAGACTTTTCCACAGCATGTGTGCGCAGATGCGCTGATGTGCTCTGCAAAGACCGAAGGCCGGATAGAGCCCGTGAGCCCGTCTGCACATGCAACATAATGGGGCAACGCCATTCACAAAGCGGACTGAAGATCCACTTTAACATATAAAAAGCATTTTTACTTCTGTGTTACTGTTAAAAAAAGAGTTCCCCCTCAATTCCTGCACTGCTGACAACCTTTTTACAAGACAGCAAGTGAAAAAATCTCTCCAATAAAACCCGACAGAAATTCTAATCTATCGAAAAAAATTAAAAAGTTTTGGCTATAGATACACTTTCAATCTTTAAACAGATTTATGACCATGTGCTCACATTCATTATATTTATAAAAACACAACAAATACACACTCTGTGAATGTGCCAGCCATGACGACATGTGTGCTGGCAAACCCTTTAGCATTAGAAAGGGGGCCTACAAAAAATGTGGTATGCCTCAGCAGTTCTCAGTCCTGTTATGAATCCCCAAATGCCAAAAATGTTATGGGAAGCATGTAGGCAGGTGGTGCTCTTCCACAGTGGCACTACAGTTACAGAGGAAGACAAAAGGAACATGGTTTCTCTGTGGTTTCGTGGGTCACTGGGGAAGCAGTCCCATTAGATGCTGGCACCCCATGTGACTAGAGGCCATCTTTGGTCAGACAGAGCCTCTTAAGGCCCTGGCTCCTAGGTTTGGGGCACATTTTGCAGTGGGTACAGCAGGGACAAGTACCCCGCACCTGGAAGAGACTGAGGGAGGGAAAGGTTCCTGAAGAGAAGTGAAAGCGTAGTGCTCATAATTTTTGTGGACATCTGCCTGCTTAAGCACCAGATGGCCAGGCCACATTCTTCCCCTCTCTACATGCTGCTGGACCGTCTTCCCACAGGGTTAATTGTGAACCGTCTTCGCATTATTTCAATACAAGTTCTTATGTCGCACTGGGACCATGCATGTTATTGCCGCTGCACCCCACCTACAAGCAGGTAGACTTGACCAATAGACAGCTCATCAAGCATGGATGTATGAAAGGGTTAAATGAAACTCCCACTGTGTAGAAGGCACTATTCAGTGTCTTTAATTTGCCTTCTCCACTCCTGCCCTTTAGCAACCCCAGAGTGATCCCAGCAACTCCAAGTATGAAGCATATGTACATACTTCACCTGCACCAACCACAACATCAAGCGACCAATCATTATCAGGCATCAGGGCTTTCACAGAAGTGAGCGGGCCCCTACTTGACAGAATTCAGGGTTGGCTAATGCAAAGAAATTTGCAGTTGCAGCAGTGCAAATCATGGCAGAAGGCAGGAGTGGGAGAATAACAGGAGTGTGTAGTTCAGGTCTAATATTTAATACAAAAACACACACATGGTTAAAAAATATTTTCAATATGTCCTATGCTGGAAGCTTATTGTCTGGGATCTAGAAATATAGTAACAGCTCTAAACGCAAAGGGAATTTTGAGGAGAGGTCCCTGTGACCTCACTGACAGGAATATCATTTCTGGTACAAGTAGTACAGAGCAGGATGTGACTTTGTCCCTGGGATCTCGATGACCTAACTAATAGCACATTTGGTACAAGCGTTATGCGATGCAGGGTAGGATTAGAAAAATATGTAGCACTGATGTTGGATTCATACAAGTACTGCTTTTCACTTGATAATTTCCTCCTGCCATGGAAGGCACAATTTTACCTACGAATAGGGAAAACCTGTGTTCTAACAAATATATGCAAATACATTTACTGAAGAGGTGTTTTAGAAGTATTCCATTCTAAAATTGTATTTAGGATTGTATTGACAACATATCTTACAACGCCTTATACCGGTGTGAGAAGTCATAGCTAGAAGCAGATATCCTCCAATTCCCAGGATGCATACAGCTTTTTGGCTACATTGTAAGTGACCATAATGCCCCAATATCAGTACGCTGGCTAAGTTTCCACAGATGGTCAGTTTCCCTCTAATGTTTTTCACATATGTATTAACTTCATGACACATTCTTTATCCTTCCTTATCCTTTAGCACTCTGTAAGTAAGAATGTTAGTAACATGAGACCAGCACACTCAAACACATTCAATCAGGCCCCGCTGCTGCAGAAAAGTACACAATGCTGGGACAAAGCAACAGAAAAAGAGAAAGAGGAAAGTGAAGCTGATAGTACAGGGGTGTGCAGGATACCTCTCTTCCTCGTCCCTGGATGCACTGTGCTGTTCAAGTACGTCACCGCACTCTTCTTACGCTGCAAGTAAAAAACAAAAAAAAGTCTATTGGCATTGTGTTAACATCGACTGTCAGAGATAAAGAAGACCTCCAACCTAAACAAATAATCATATAGAACATTACTACTGACAGAGGGGTTTGGTATCTGAAACAACACTCGCATATGAGGCAAAATCAGAAAAATGCCACTTTCAATTGTCTGGCCTCCCCAGTGAAGGAATAGCTTGTTTTTATGCATGCTCTGGTTTAAATAGACTTTGCTGGCATGTTTGATAATCCCGCCAATAGACAAAAAACACACAGGGGTCTCAATTTGTGCCAGCACCATCTTGTCCCTCAACAGTACAATAAGAGAGCCTTCATTATGGATTGAGTTGCTGGCTTTGGTTAGTTATAGGGACAGGACCTAAAGTTGTCAAAATTAGAAGCCTTCTTAAAGGCTAAGCTCACCTTTAAAAAAATATATATTTACCAAATATTTTGCATTTATTTATTTAGTTTTACTTAGGAGCCTGTAAAGCACTGCATCCACAATCAGCAGATCGCGGGTGCACTGCCAGGCTCCTGCAGACTGTCAGTGGAGCCATCTGCTTGTACCTGAAATAAGGGCAGGCAGTTACTGAAGTCCATGAAGATCAATGAACTACGAGAATGTTCACCAGCGCACTCAAAGTTCATTGAGAATTACAAGCGGTCAGCCAACAATGGCTGATGGTAGTTGTAGTTCATTCAGAACTCTTTTTCTAAATTGTGACAGCAGATGCGTGGAGAGGGTTCCCAGCCCGTTGTCACAATGGGGGAGGACGTCACGTCTTTTTTGACGTCACAAGGGGGGAGGATCGGGTCGGGGTGGCAGCAGGTGATTTAGTAACATGTTGCACCTTAAATATGGGTAGAACATGTTACTAAAAGTGAACTTCTCCTTTAAAAGAATGCCTAGAATTCAGGGGTTTCTCAGGGACATAGAAATAAAGAAAACGGATCATCAAAAGATTTTTCAGGCACAACAGAGGGCATTGTGCTGTGATTATTGGTGTACTGGACAGGTTCACTTTGAGATTGCTGGAAATCAGTGGGAACCATCCTCTGCACAGTGCCTGTCCCCTCTACTGCATCATCCAAACATGGGCATGTTACTCAGAAATAAAAGACGATGCAGGTAGGTACTTGAGAGGTGAGCTATTTTTTGTTCAGGAGTCCTCTGCTATGATAAACTAGGGTCAATTCTCTAATGCACACATGTCAAACACAAGACCCGCGGGCCAAATCCGGCTCGCTAGGCCATTTCATGTGGCCCTCACAACTCTCCTTCACCTGCAGCTGCAGAGAGGCTCATCTCTACCCCCACCACCCCTGTCTCAGCAATCGGCAGCAGAGAGGATGACAGAACTCCTCCTGCAAATCCTGTGCCTCTCTGTGAAGCTGCAGCACTCCCTTGTATCCATCTGCCCTGATCTCAGCATTCAGCAGACTCCAGCAGCTGACTCCAGCCCTCCTCTGGTTCTCCTCAAGACCCTGCTTCCTGTCCTTCGCCCCTAGCTTCTTCCCAGCAGCAGCACATGGTAAAAGAAGGGTGCACTGTGATCTATGGGAAGGTGGGGGGATTCTTTATGACTGATTTAACAAGGGGGGGGGGGGGATGGAGTGGTGCTCTGGAAATCTGCTTATGAGAAAAAATACAATTCTATGGCAGTGGAAAAAGAGGGTCACACACCGCTGGTATCATCTGCAAGAAACGTTTTTGGAGACTGTTCAGATAGAACCCCATGGCAGTTCTGTCTGAGCATTCTCCAATAAAGTTTCTTGTGGATGATACTAGTGGTGTGTGACCCTCCTTTTCAGATTTGCGAGTGTGAGTGGGCTCCAGTCTGTAGAAAATAACAGTGATGTGTACTGGCCAGTTAGTTAAAAGAAAACAATGTATCAGTGTGGTAATGTTATGCCCTTAGACCAGGAAAGTAAATGATCTGTTAATACTGCACTAGAGTGAGATTGTTCTGTGAATGAAGGCACATTAAGGCCTCCTCCACACAGCCATTCAGCCACTTACACCGATTTCAGCAGTGAGAATCAGTCGATTCTTGCTGCTGGAATGACAAGTACATAAAATTGCAGCAGCTGCTCAGCTAGTAAAAGTATTTGGCCTTTTTTTCCCCCCCTCTGTTTTCACCTGGTGATCCAGCTAATAGCACATCTCCTATATTGGGCCCCTTTCACACATGCAGACCGTTCGTCCGTTTTTCATCCATCCGTTGACGGATGAAAAAACGGACATCAATGCATTCCTATGGAAAAACGGGTGATCATCTATTTTCATCCGCTTCCGTCAATATCTGTTTTTTTTTAATGGATGAAAGCCCTATTTTTCACCTGTTAAAAAAACGGATCGGACAAAAAACGGATGTAAACAGACGAACGGTCTGTTTTTCCCCCATACGTTTTTGCAATGGTAGTGAATGTAATAAAGACGGACCCCGAAAGACGGACCCCGAAAGACGGACCCCGAAAGACGGACCCCGAAAGACGGACCCCGAAAGACGGACCCCGAAAGACTTCATCCGTTTGGCATGACTGAACTGATGAAATGAACATGCTGCTTGTGTGTGCCCCATCGGACTTTTTCCGTCGGAAATTCTGACGGAGTTAGAAAGAGAACATGTTCTCTTTTTCTCTGATGGAAAAAATTTCTATTGGAAATTCCGTTTGTATGGAACTCGACGTAGAAAAAACCACGCATGCTCAGAATCAAGTCGATGCATGCTCGGAAGCATTGAACTTCATTTTTCTCGGCTCGTCGTAGTGTTGTACGTCACCGCGTTGTTGACGGTCGGAATTTGGTGTGACAGTGTGTATGCAAGACAGCTTGACTGGAATTCAGTCGGAAAAATCCGACAGAAAATCTGATCGTGTGTACAAGGCATTCGAGTGCCTCCACTCTGGATAAAAGAGCACAGGGTGCACATTTGGACAACAGCACTGTCGGTTCGGGGGAGGGAGTGTTAGATGTTTTAGCAGATTTAGATACACTGACAAACTGAAGCCAAACTCCAGCTCACACTTTTTAAAGCGGAGTTCCACCCAAATTTGGAACTTCCGCTTAATCCACTCCTCCATTTGGCATGTAATTTTTTTGGGGGGGGGAGTGGGGGCTTCAGTAGGAGTGGGACTGCCTGTCCCACTTCCTCCTTCCGCCCAGGGGTCGCCTAGGCGATTTGTCATATCGCCTTCTGGCGGCCCCTCCCTGTAGGCGATCACCTGGGACGTGACAGGTCCCAGGCGATCGCCTGTCCACTCAGAGAGCGCTGCGCCATTCGCACATGCGCAGTGAGTGCCCAGCCGTGAAGCCGAAAGCTGTCACGGCCGGGTGCCCACACTATGAATGGAGGCGCCGGCGGAGAAGGGGGGAGAGGAGTGGAGCTCCGGGCGACGCGTCGCTGGACAGTGGAACAGGTAAGTGTATGATTATTAAAAGCCAGCAGCTACATTTTTTGTAGCTGCTGACTTTTAATAAACATAAAAAAAGTCTGGAACTCCCCTTTAAGCAGTTACAGCAAAAAAAAAATTGTATGGGGGGGGGGGATAAAGGTTTTACATAAATTAATAAAACTGATCACTGTAAGCACCCCAGTGAGTGTTGATTTTTATTTCTCATTCCTGTAACTGATACATCTGCAAGAGAGCTTGCACTTTTTTTTTGAAAAACAGACTTGCTGGTCAGATTACCAGGTAAAAATGAAGGAAAGAAAACATTAAAAAAAAAATAAAGCAGCCATCACATCTTAGAATTGGTAAGCTGCCATATAATAAATGTTTGCTTTTGGGTTTAATACCACTTTAAAGAGGAACCAAACCCAACGATTACTCAAAACAGTAGCACTGAAGGCATGTCATGAATGAATGAGAAATGCCACAGCTGCTGGTTTTCTCAACCAAACTGTGAAGCCAACAAATGGCTGGTGTCACAGCGCCATAGCAAAATGAAGATCAAACAGAGGCCAAGATGGCAGCTTCCACCTTCAGGGCCAGTTCACATCATAGAAACGCAGTACGGATGCGTTCCAGATGCTTTTCTGCATGTGTGTTTTTGATGTGTTCCAGTTCTTTTGGTGAGTTTTTGATGCAGTCCAGTGCATTTTTCCCCCTCTTTTTTTCTTAACTTTAAATAAGAACATGTGTGTTCCAGTGCGTTTGATGCTTTTTACAGCTCCAGTGCAGGAAAAATGCAGAATGTTCTCTTTTTTTTTCTGGAACTGGAACTGCAAGCACTGATGTGAACTATGCCATTGAAAACCATATAACCCAGTGGTCCCCAAACTTTTTTGGCACCGGGGACCGGCTGTGTGGAAGAAAATTGTGACAAGGCCCGGGGGAGGTTGGTTGGGGATGGCACGCGGACAATTCGTCAGCGCATTATTTATATTATTACATTGTAGTAATAAATGAAATAGTTCAACTCACCATAATGCAGAATCAGTGGGAGCCCTGAGCGTGTCACTTGCCATGTCGCCTGCCACCACATGCGGAATTGTCAATTGCCACGCTGCCTGCCACCAGATGTGGTAAAGCCCCCACAGATGAAGGCAGTGCCCCCCCAAAGTTGAAGGCAGTGCCCCCTGTTGTCGTACTCGGCCTCTCCCGCTCAGTCATGTTGGTGTGTGTTCGGTGATGAGGGCTGAGGATTAGCAGCAGGTAAGTATATGGAGGGATCAGAGGGGAGGGGGCAGCTCCCTGCTCTCCCGGAAGAAGTGTGAACTCATCTCCTCTCAGTTCTATCCACTCCCCGCCCCATTACCAAGGGACATCAGTGGCTTACCTGCTACTGTGGGCTGTCCTGGAGGTAACAGTGTGCTGCACCTTCCCCTATGACAGAAGGGCAGGGCGAGCTCAGTGAGGAGGGGGCACGTCCATTCACATTGTACGGGGAGTGTCCGTGTGAGAGACGGAGGGAGGGGCCACGGTGCATAATAAACAACACACAGCGCTCAGCAATAGACAACACTGAACTGCTGTGTACGTGAGGTGAGGGAGAGCATGTGACCACACCAACAATGGAATGTGCGCTTCACTCTCACCTTCCCCGTCATTGTTCATCCACTCCGAGGAACTTCACATCCTACAGCCGGCCGCCGAGCTCTCTCATGCCGCCCGCCTGCACCCGCGGCACGGCTGCAGAAGGGCCATGGCCTGGTAGTGGGCCGCAGCCCGGGGGTTGACGACCCCTGATATAACCTACTTTCTATACGTTTAAGATGCAGAAAAAAAAAAACGCACTGGACTGCATGTGGGGTGAACTGGCCGTTAAAGTATAGGGGGGGTTTAGTTCCAGTTTAACTGCTATATAAATTACACTATCCACATCCAACATTCCTTAACAGCGAATGAAAACAGAGGAAGAGTTATAAGATGGGAGAAAACTGACATCTTTGCAACTTGGCTCAGACATTTAATCAAACATTTTAAACGGTTTGCACACTGCACAAACAATGCTCTCTAGAATTGTAACAAAATATGAATCGCATCCATACACCCAAGGAAAACACTCACCTCAGGTTCAAATACTGCCCCACTGTACACTGGGTTGGCGGTTGTTCTTCTTTTCCTCTCTTGTCTTTTACTTTGAATTTCTGATGGTCAGGGGGGGAAAAAAATGACATTTGGAAAAATATTTAGTAACACGAGTCATGATGCAGTGCAGTTATGTGAAATTTGGTAGTGTACAAAATACACCAAAAATTGAACAACCCGTGAAATGCTGTATGTCACATCACCCAATGCTTCCTCATTCATCTCAGGGACTCTGCTGGTGATAGGTCTGTGCTTCAGCTCTCAGATTTGCACACATACACAGCAGCACTTAAAGTGTTCGTAAATTCTGACATATACCCAGTGAAGTGACTGACCTCAGGTGATACAGTGATGAAACAAATCCTCCTACATAAGTTGTACCTGTTTATCTGCAGCCTCATCCTCTACATCCGTTCAAAGCGCTTTATTATAAAGCTTGTCTGAGAGTTCAGAAAAAAAAGGGGACGGAAAGCTGAAGTTACACTCTGCAGAGCCCTGTGAGGAGAGCTCTGAGAGCTGATTGGAGGGAAGGGATACACCCCCCTTCACACAGCACACAGGAACAGAGCTGAGGCGGTCAATCAGCTGGAGGTCCTTCCGCTGTCACCATTTTTCTCTTGGTGTCAGGAAAACTTTTCAGAAGAGGAACGAGACAGCAGACAAATGACACTTGGTGCTCATAATTGAGATAAGTACACACTATAGAGGGAGATGCTTTGTTCATATTTCATGCCTGAGGTTTACAACCACTTTAAAGCTCTGGTCTACCTGTCCATTGGTACCTCAAGGTGGGTGGGAACGGGGGTAAGGTTCAGGCATAAAGCCTCCTCCACAGGGACAATTTAGAAAAAAACAAAGCAAAAAATAAAAAAATAAAACACACATAAACACTTGCAGAGGTAACTGTTCTTCAATATATCAAAACAAAAATAAGAGTTTGAATTCCTACAATACAGAGTTGCTCCTGCACTTGCTCCAAATGCATGTCATGGCAAACTTTTTCATGCAGGATATTTAAAATTATTCAATTTATTAATAATCTTTAAAAAAACTAGCATCCACATGATACAAATATTACACAAGACAATTAAAAAAAAAAAAAACTGGACACCACGCGATACCCCCAAAAGGGATGATGCCATATATTGGAATATCTCTGGACTGTACAATCAATGTATCCACGTATATAATTTTGCAAAGGTGGGGGGGTACCACTTGTCCTCATCGATGAGTAGAAATGTTGTTAAACATGTTTCACGACCACAAAGTCGCTTCTTCAGGAGCTTGAAATATCTAATTGGATAAGAATAGATCTTGCGTTAAATTGTACATATATATCATACTGTAAGATCAACGTGAAGACATGCTTTGAATGTCAGTAGAACTCACTTGCAACACGGACACCAAAGTTGCAGCACTGATCCCCAGAGACACCCGGGACACCCCACGTCGGCCGCAACAACGGCTCATATGCCAGAGTGTGGGGACACACAGGGTAGCCGAGATAGTATAAAATACACATGGGTATATGTCCAAGCTGGTGAAATACAATTGTAAGTATATCTATATTCCCACAAGTATATACTTACACAGATGTGTAGCAAATAACTAGTGGTACTGTGATTATAGGTCCTAAATTCCAAAAGGGGACCTAGAAATTAATGGTATATAGATATACTTACAATTGTATTTCACCAGCTAGAACATATACCTACGGATATTGTATACTATTTCAGCTACCCTGTGTGTCCCCACACTCTGGCATATGAGTCGTTGTTGCGGCCGACTAGGGGTGTCCCGGACTTCTCTGGTGATCAGTGCTGCAACTTTCTACTGACATTCAAAGTATGTCTTCATGTTGATCTTACAGTATGATATATATGTACAATTGAACGCAAGATATATTCTTATCCAAGCTCCTGAAGAAGCGAAACATGTTGAGCAAAATTTCTATTCATAGATAAGGACAAGTGGTACCCCCCACCTTTGCAGAATTATATACGTGGATACATTGATTGTACAGTCCAGAGATATTACAATATATGGTATCATACCTCTTGGGGGTATCGTGTGGTGTCTCTTTTTATTTTAATTCATTTTCTTGTGTATTATTTGTATCATATGGATTCTAGTTTTTTAAAGATTATTAATAAAATTGTAGAATTTTAAAATATACGTGCCTATAAAGTCCATTATTACCGTTTTGAAAATGGTGACATCGGGATGTGGCACATGATTTATTCTGGTGCTCAATAGCCACCTACAGGCACCATATCAATATTTTGCTCCTCATGCAGGATTCTGACAAGTTTATTACAAGAAAACTCTACTTTCATTTAACATTAAAGGGTTAGTTCACCTTTACCAACAAAAACTGCATATGCAGATAAGGGTTGTCTGTAGATAGAAACAAAATGTGCAGCTTTGATAAAAGTTGAATAACGCCCTTGCTATAGGTGTAAGAACTCAAAGCCTGACCTGAAAACTCCCAGGACTTTGCTAAGAATGGCACAGCTATCACAGGAGTGACTGCTCAAACTCTGAGCGCAGAGCTAAAGCATATCAGGGAGAAGAAAACGTATGCGAGCAATAGCTAGGCCTTGTTTAGCAACATTCTAAACGTTTTCAGGCCAGGCTATACGACAAATGTTTACTCCCCTGCCACTTTATTAGGTACACCTTGCTAGTACCAGATTGGACCCCTTTTGCCTTCAGAACGGTCTCAGTTCTTCGTGGCATAGATTAAAACAAGGTGTTGGAAACATTCAGTTGCTGCCGATTTGTCGGCTGCACATCCATGATGTGAAACTTCCGGGCAGGATGGATCCATGCTTTCATGTTGTTTACACCAAATTCTGATCCTACCATCTGAATCTTACAGCTGAAATCAAGACTTGTAAGACCAGGCAACGTTTTTACAATCTTCTATTTGCGAACTGTAGCCTCAGTTTTCTGTCCTTAGCTGACAGGAGTTGCACCTGGTGTGGCGGTCTGCTGCTGTAGCCCATCTGCTTCCAGGTTCGATGTGTGCATTCAGAGATGGTATTCTGCAAACCTTGGTTGTGATAAGAGTCGTTTTTTGAGTTACTGTTGTCTTACTATCATCTCAAACCAGTCTGCCCATTCTCCTCTGACATCAACAAGGCATTTTCCTCCACACAATGGCCACTCACTGGATATTTTCTCTTTTTCTGACCATTCTCTGTAAACACTAGAGATGGTTGTGTGTGAAAATCCCAGTAGATCAGCAGGTTTTGAAATACTCAGACCAGTCCGTCTGGCATCAACAGCCATGCCACGTTCAAAGTCACTTAAATCCCCTTTCTTCCCCATTCTGTTGCTCGGTTTGAACTTCAGCAAGTAGTCTTCACCACATCTAGATGCCCTAATGTATTGAGTTGCTCTCATGTGATTGATCGATTAGAAGTTTGTGTTACCAAGCAATTGAACAGGTGTACCTAATAAAGTGGACTGTGATTGTATATGACCTACACCTATAGCAAGGGAATCATTTCATTTCAGCCAATGCTGCACAGCTTTTTTTCATCTACAGATGTCCCTCATCTGTACAGGCCGTTTTTTTGGAAAGGGTAAACTAACTCTTTAATAGACTGCAGTAACTGAAATTTGTTTAAAACTGTCAAAAAGTTCCATGCAATATGGTAACCCAGAGGTGTTCTGTGTGCACAGCTCCATGACTGAATGGACACAGGGAGCTGTGACTCGGCTCAGGTGCCCCCATAGCAAGCTGCTTGCTGTGGGGGCACTCAACAGGAGGGAGGGGCCAGGAGAGCCAAAGAGGAACCAGAGAAGAGGAGGATCTAGGTTGCTCTGTGTAAATCCACTGCAACAGAGCAGGTAAAGTATGACATGTTTTTAAAAAAAGGACCAAAAAACGAGACTTTGCAATCACTTTAATTCGTGTCTGTATATGTATTGGTAAAAACCTCACGCAATAAGAAATCCCCCCCCTCCCCATCAACGTTTTATCTACAAGGGCTGAAGTTGGCATACTGAAAAGTGTACTTCCTGGACTTACCCTCTAAGTGGTCATATGTAAGCAAACCTAGTGCCATCATGAAGGCGAGTTTCTAAAAAAATGGGAAAAGAATAAAACGTTACCATATTGTTGGAAAAACCATTGAACGTGCCTCTCCTTGCCTAGGAAACTTTCATTGTGACCCTACCTGTGGGTTCTCCTCTCGTTTTGGCTTGGAGGCAGGTGGCACTGTCGTACTGCTTTCAGTTGGCTTCTCTGGTTCCACCTGAGTTTTAGTCATCTGGAGGAAAAATAAAGAAATCAGCATCTGATAGAACACACAGGGGTCTAATAAAAGTAATCAGAGTAGAAGAAAACAGAAAAAAAACAGGAACAGTCACTGCCAATTGGCATCCTTCCTTCATTTAAAATGAAATAAATGGTCATATTCTTGGGACAACCACCCCATTGTTACTCCCGTTCTGTAAACTTACTTTTGCACATACATGGACAAATGTACTTTTACGGAGTAATAAAACTCTGACTCTAAACTCACACTCCCAGCTAAAAGGAAATGTACGTCTAAAGCAAGAACTGCGCTGTCCAGTGCTGAGAGAAGGGCTCGCTGCTACAGGCCAACAATCTTACTTCCCACAAACCATATAATATTTGGCCAAAGGATATAGATTAGGCATGCAATATATTTTAATTTTCAAAAGGTCCCATTAATATAAATGGGATGAACCAATGCTACAGTATAGAAGAAACGTTTCATTCATGTCTACAGAACATGGACGCAGAGACGCAAGCATAAGAAATAGCAAGGGTCACTTCATACTAATATTTTTTTCTATGTTTGGATAAAGAAGGAAAAAGCTAAAATTTTCGGTAAGGTTATTTCTTTCTGGGATCCGTAGATTTTCCCTCACTTCCTGTCTCTATGTCACCCCTGCCACAAATGGGACTCTATGATTGTTGCCAGGAGAGGTAGATAGACAGCAATAAAGTAAAAATAAGATACTAAAGATGTGCTTTTTTTCTCCCCAATTGGAGAAATATCCCCCAACAATAAAAAGACATGAAAAATAATAATAAAAAAAAAAAATCTGATAGCAACTAACTCTTCCTCTATCCATAAAGAAACAAAAAAAGTTTTGGCTGTAAATAAATTCTTAATAAATAGAGGACCATGTGCTTTTACCTGCTTCTCCACATTTGGTTTGGGAAGTTGCAGAGTCTGAGGAGCTGCCAGTCTCGTGCCTGGTGCTGCTATGACGATACTGGTAAGCTGTGCTGTGGGGAAGGCTTTGGAAATGGCTGCCGGTTGCCCATTTACAATACGCACAGGATGAATGGAGTTCTGGGAAGTGGGGGTAAGCTTTGTGGTTAGCATGACTGGCCGCTGGATGAGCTGTGGAGCTGCAAGCATGGGGGGAGGAGCAGGGGCAATGGGAATGTTGTTTTGTGCTGCTGGCTTTGGCCGCACCTGTAATCAACACATTAAAAACAATTAACGATTGGACAGAAAACATTAGTCTTCATCAGTTTGCTGAACCAAATAGGTTTACAAAAAAAATTAATTAAAAAAATTTGTGCACTAAATTGTCTAAGTAACCTTATTAATCCAACTATACAAAAAAATGATATATACAGTGGCAATAAAAAGTATATGAACCCCTGGTTAGGGAACCCCCTAATGCCCTGTACACACGATTGTTTTTTCCGATGAAAAAAGTCCGATGGACTTTTTTTTATCGGAAAAAACGATCGTGTGAGGGCCCCATCTGACTTTTTTCCATCGGTGTAAAAAAATAGAACATTTTTTTTTTTTTCCCATCGTAAAAATTTAAAACAACGATAGGAAATTCCGATCGTCTGTGTGGAACTCCAACGGAGAAAAAAACCCACGTATGCTCAGATTCAAGTCGACGCATGCTCAGAAGCATTGAACTTCATTTTTCTCGGCTCGTCTGAGTGTTTTAAGTCTCTGCGTTTTGGACGGTCGGAATTTTGACCGATGGTGTGTATGCAAGACTGATGGAAGTCAGCTTCATCGGAATTCCGACGGAAAATTCAATCGGAAATCCGATCGTGTGTACAGGGCATTACTGGTTTTCTGCAGTAATTTTCCATAAAATGTGATCTGATCCTCATCCAAGTCACAATAGAAAAACACGATGTGCTTAAGCTGACGACACACAAACAATTCTAATTTAAAGTGGTTGTAAACCCCAAAAAACAACATTTAAAAAAAAAAACAAAAAAAAAAACCTGCAAGACAAAGGCATAATGAGCTAGTATGACTAGCATACTAGCTCATTATGAATCACTTACCTTAGAGCGAAGCCCCCGCAGCGACCCTCGTTCCACTCCTCCGCCATGATACCCGGAGTGACTTCCGGGTATCGCTGCTCCGGCGTTGTGACTGGCCGAAACAGCGATAACGTCACTCCCACGTATGCGCGCGGAACCGGCACTTTCGCATTCAAGACCCGTTGCGCTTAGTGCACCTGTGCCGTTGTCTACGGTGCGTATGCTAGTCATCAAAAACCGCGCATGGTCAGAATCAAGCATGAGACGGGAGCGCACCTTCTTGTAAAACTAGTGTTCGTAATGGAGATAGCACATTCCTCACGCTGTAACGAACTGAAAGCACAAAGACTTAAAAGCGCGAATCGTCTCTCCCCAAACTTTCACCAACACGCGGTAACACGAGTTCAGCAAAAGCAGCCCAAGGGGTGGCGCCATTGGAATAGAACTTCCCCTTTATACTGCCGTTGTACGTGACCGCGCTTTACAACAACGAGATTTTGGATTGACAGTGTGTATGCAAGGTAGGCTTGACAAGAATCTCGTCAAGCTTGACAAGATACCCGACGAGAAAAACAACGTTTTTTTTTGCGACGAGATTCTCGGCCGTGTGTACTAGGCTTTACCTGTAGGTGCAAGTAGTATCAGAGGGTTTACAACCACTTTAAGTCTTTATTAAACACACTCCTTAAATATTCACAGTGCTAGAGGAAAAAATACGTGAACACATTGACTAATTACTTCAATAAAAGCAAATTGGAGTTGATAGTTTGCACACCTGGAGTCCAATCAATGAAATGAGTTTGGAAGTGTGATTTAGGCCCATTTCACAGTGGGGCGGTGTGTGCGGTATAGCGCCGCTATTTTTAGCGGCGCTATACCGTCAGGATTCCTGAGGTATTCGGCCGCTAGCGGTGCGGTTTTAACCCCCGCTAGCGGCCGAAAGAGAGTTAATACTAGCCGCGGTTTGCGGGCGGTATTACCGCGGTGTCCCATTCATTTCAATGGGAAGGAGCGGTGGAGGAGCGGTAAACACACCGCTCCTCTCACCGCTCCAAAGATGCGGCTAGCAGGACTTTTTTTCACGTCCTGTTAGCGCACCGCTCCAGTGTGAAAGCCCTCGGGGCTTTCATATTGGAGAAACAGCAGCCGCTGTTCAGGCTCAGTTTGCAGGCGCTATTTTTAGCAAAATAGCGCCTGCAAACCGCCCCAGTGTGAAAGGGGCCTAAGAGCTGCTTTGATAAGACATTTAAACATTTTAAGATTGCTGTTCATAGGAAGCATCAGCTGATGTGAACCATGCCCCACAAAAAAGAGCTCTCGGAAGCCATACAATCAAGATTAGATCTGCATAGGCTGGAAAGAGATACAGAGCAATTTCAAAGTGTTAGGTGTCCATCAGTCAACAGCTAAGCAAATTGTCTATAAAAAGGAGACAATTTAGTACTGTGGCCACTCTTCCTAGAAGTGGGGACCCAGCCAAGATGACTCCCAAGGCACAACGCAGAGTCCTCAATGAGGTAGAGAAGAACCGACGAGTAACAGCTAAAGGCTTGAAGACATCACTGAAACAGGCAAACAGCCCTGTTTATGAGTCTGGCATACACAAGTCTTTGAACAGGCAGGTTGTCCATGGCAGAACACCAGAGAGGAAGCCGCTGCTTTCCAAAAAGAGCTAAAGAGCACCTTGGCAAACTGTAACGCTACTGTTTTGTGGACTAATGAAACAAAAGTTGAATCATTCGAAAAGAATACTCAGCACTATGCATAATGCAAAAAGGGACAGCTTACTGACCTCAAAACATCATCCCAACGGTGAAGTTTGGTGGAGGGAACATTATGATTTGGGCTTGCTTTGCTGCCTCACGGCCAGGACCACTTGCCATAATCGAGGGTAAAATGAATTCCCAAGTTAATCAAAATATCTTACAGGATAATGTCAAGTTGGATGTCCTCCAGCTGAAGCTTAGTAGGGGTTGAGTGATGCAGCAGGACAATGACCCTAAGAATCATAGTAAACCCACCAGTTTTCAGAAAAAGAAAATGTGCCTTTTGGAGAGGCCTAGTCAGAGCCCAGACTTTAACCCAATAGAGATGCTGTGGAATGACCGCAAAAGAGTCGTTCACACCAAACATCCTACAAATGTGTTTGAGCTGAAGCAGTTTTGGAAAGAGGAATGGTCAAACATTTCTCCTGAATGTTGTGAAGGTTTGATCCGCGCTACCAAAAGCATTCGCTTAAAGTCATAGCTGCCAAAGGAGGTTCAACATCTATTAACGCCAAAAGTTCACTTACTTTTTCCTCCATCGCTGCATGTTTAATGGATGTGTTCAATAAAGTCACAAGAAATTAGAATTGTTAAAATGGGTTGTGTTAACAACTTAAGCATATTGGGGGTTATTTACGATAGGCAAATCCACTTTGCACTACAAGTGCAAAGTGAACTTGAAATTGCACTGAAAGTGCAGTCACTGTAAATCTGAGGGGAAGATCTGAAATGAGGGGAAGCTCTGCTGATTTTATCATCCAATCAAGTGCAAGCTAAAATGCTGCTTTTTATTTTCCTTGCATGTCCCCCTCGGATCTACAGCGACTGCACTTCGAAGTGCACTTTCAAGTGCACTTAGCAAAGTGGATTTGCCTTTAGCAAATAACCCCCATTGTGTTTGTCTACTGTTGTGACTTAGATGAAGATCAGATCATTTTATAGCAAAATTACTGCAGAAAAACAGTTAATTCTAAGGGGTTCACATACCTTTTCTCATAATAGCCTGCCTTTACACGCACATGAACTTTAATGGCATCCCAGTCTTAGTCTGTAGGGTTCAATATTGAGTTGGCCCACCCTTTGCAGCTATAACAGCTTCAACTCTTCTGGGAAGGCTGTCCACAAGGTTTAGGAGTGTCTATGGGAATGTTTGACCATTTGTGAGGTCAAACATTTGTGAAAGCACATTTGTGAGGTCAGGCACTGATGTTGAACCAGAACGCCTAGCTCGCAGTCTCCGCTCCAATTCAACCCAAAGGTGCTCGATCGGGTTGAGGTCAGGACTCTGCAGGCCAGTCACGTTCCTCCACCACAAACTCACTCATCCATGTCTTTATGGACCTTGCTTTGTGCACTGGTCCAAATCATATGGTGGAGGGGGGATTATGATGTGGGGTTGTTTTTTAAGGGTTGGGCTTGGCCCCTTAGTTCCAGTGAAGGGAACTCTTTAAAGGCATCAGCATACCAAGACGTTTTGGACAATTTCATGCTCCCAACTTTGTGGGAACAGTTTGGGGATGGCCCCTTCCTGTTCCAGCATGACTCTACACCAGCACACAAAGCAAGGTCCATAAAGACATGGATGAGCAAGTTTGGGATGGAGGAACGTGACTGGCCTGCACAGAGTCCTGACCTCAACCCGATAGAACACCTTTGGGATGAATTAGAGCAGAGACTACAAGCCAGGCCTTCTCGTCCAGCATCAGTGCCTGACCTCACAAATGCACTTCTGGAAGAATAGTCAAATGTTCCCATATACACACACTCCTAAACCTTGTGGACAGCCTTCCCAGAAGAGTTGAAGCTTCATGCAACAAACACAGAAGAAATTACACTTTTCTACAATGTAAAATAGTGAGTGTACAGCTTGTATAACAGTGTAAATTTGCTGTCCCCTCAAAATAACTCCACACACAGCCATTCATGTCTAAACCGCTGGCAACAAAAGTGAGAACACCCCTGAAGCCGGGTTCACACTGGTACAACACGACACTTGTCCTACTTTGGATCAGACTTTGCCCTGCAACTTGGAAGCCGACATACGTCTGACTTTCAATGAACGGGGATCAGACTTGGATCCCCACCAATACCAGGCACTGTGTTTGGTATGAATCTTGAGGGGGAACTCCACGCCAATCTTTAAATAAAAAACCGGCATGGGTTTCCCCTCCAAGAGCATACCAGGCCCTTCGGTCTGGTATGGATATTGAGGGGAACCCCCTACCCCGAGAAAACGGCATGGGGTCCCCCTAAAATCCATACCAGACCCTTATCCGAGCACGCAGCCCGGGCCGGTCAGGGGGTGGGGACAAGCGGGCGCCCAGATCCGCCCCCCCACCCTATGTGAATGAGTATGGGGTACCCATTCACCTGGGGGGAAAAAACGTGTCAATAAAAAAAACAAAAAAAAAAACACACTAGACAGGTTTTTAAAGTAATTTATTAGGCAGCTCCGGGGGTCTTCTTCCGACTCCGGGGGTCTTCTTCCGACCCTTCGGTTCTTCTGCCGGGCTCCTCCGCTATCTTCTGCTCTTTTGCTAGCGTTGGCCCGGTCTTCACCGACGTCTTCTTCCCTCTTCTCTTCTTGCGATGTTGACAAGACGATCTCTCCCGCTGTAATGCCGTGTGCGCAACGCCTTATATAGGCATGGGGCGTGGTCACCGGGTGGTCACTGCGACGTCATAAGGGGGCGGGTCACCGGGTGACATCACCCGGTGACCACGCCCCATGCCTATATAAGTCGTTGTGCACCGCATTACAGCGGGAGAGATCGTTGTGTCAACATCGCAAGAAGAGAAGACGGAAGAAGACGTCGGTGAAGACTGGGCCAACATTAGCAAAAGAGCAGCAAAAGAGCAGAAGATAGCGGAGGAGCCCGGGAGAAGAACCGAAGGGCCGACGAGAGCGAAGAAGTCGGAAGAGGACCCCCGGAGCAGCCTAATGAATTACTTTAAAAACATATCTAGTGTGTTTTTTTTTACACTTTTTCCCCCCAGGTGAATGAGTAGGGGTGCGATGTACCCCATACTCACATTCACATAGGGTGGGGGGCCGGGATCTGGGGGCCCCCTTATTAAAGGGGGCTCCCGGATTCCGATAAGCCCCCCGCCCGCAGACCCCGACAACCAACGGCCAGGGTTGTCGGGAAGAGGCCCTTGTCCTCATCAACATGGGCGCGCATCTGCCCCAAAGCACCCCCCCCCCCCCATGTTGAGGGCATGCGGGCTGGTAGGGTTCAGGAGGGGGGGGGGCACTCGCTCGTCCCCACCCCCTTTCCTGACTGGCCGGGCTGCGTGCTCGGATAATGGTCTGGTATGGATTTTGGGGGGACTCCCACGCCGTTTTTTCGGCGTAGGGGGTTCCCCTCAATATCCAGACCGAAGGGCCTGGTATGCTCTAGGAGGGGGAACCCATGCCGTTTTTTTTTTTAAATTTGGCATGGAGTTCCCCCTTAAGATCAGCAGAGCACAAGTCGCATGCCAAAGTCGGATCAGGCAAGACGGCGTTCCGACTTTGATCCTACTTCAGCCCATTGAATATCATTGAAGTCGGATCAAAGTCGGACCAAAGTAGTACAGGGAGCAGTTTCAAAGTCGGACCGACATGTGTCGGACCAGTTAAGATGGCTCCCATAGGGAAACATTGATTTTCACACGTCATGCGACCCAATTAGCCATTTTCCCTCCCCGGTGTCATGTGACTCGTTAGTGTTACAAGGTCTCAGGTGTGAATGGGGAGCAGGTGTGTTAAATTATGTGTTATTGCTCTCATTCTCTCATACTGGTCACTGGAAGTTCAACATGGCACTTCATGGCAAAGAACTCTCAGTCTAAAGGATCTGAAAAAAGAATTGTTGCTCTACATAAATATGGCCTAGGCGATAAGAAGATTGCCAAGACCCTGAAACCCCTTTCACACTGGGGTGGTTTGCAGGCGCTATTGCGCTAAAAATAGCGCCTGCAAACCGACCTGAAACAGCGGCTACTGTTTCTCCAGTGTGAAAGCCCGAGGGCTTTCACACTAGAGCGGTGCGCTAGCAGGACCGCTGCAAAAGTCCTGCTAACCGCATCTTTGGAGCGGTGAAGGAGCGGTGTGTTTACCCCTCCTCCACCGCTCCTGCCCATAGAAATCAATGGGACAGCGCGGCTATACCGCCTGCATTGCGCTGCTTTAGCAGCGCATTGCAGGCAGTTTTAACCCTTTTTCGACTGCTAGCGGGGGGGTAAAACCGCACCGTTAGCAGCCGAATACCGCCGCAAGACGGTAAAGCGCCGCTAAAAATAGCTCCCGCCCAGTGTGAAAGGGGCCTAAAAGTGAGCTGCAGCACGGTGGCCAAGACCACACAGTGGTTTAAAAAGGACAGGTTCCACTCAGAACAGGCCTCATCATGGTCCACCAAAGAAGTGGAGTGCATCTGTTCAGCATCATATGCAGAGGTTGTCTTTGGGAAATAGACGTATGAGTGCTGCCAGCATTGCTGCAGAGGTTGAAGGGGTGGGGGGTCAGCCTGTCAGAGCTCAGACAATATGCCGCACACTGCATCAAATTGGTCTGCATGGCTGTTGTCCCAGAAGGAAGCCTCTTCTAAAGCTGATGCACAAGAAAGCCCACAAACAGTTTTCTGAAGACAAGCAGACTAAGAACCATGTCCTGTGGTCTGACGAGACCAAGATAAACTTATTTGGTTCAGATGGTGTCAAGCGTGTGTGGCGGCCACCTGGTGAGGAGTACAAAGACAAGTGTCTCTTGCCTACAGTCAAGCATGGTGGTGGGAGTGTCATGGTCTGGGGCTGCATGAGTGCTGTCGGCACTGGGGAGCTACAGTTCATTAAGGGAACCATGAATGCCAACATGTACTGTGACATACTGAAGCAGAGCATGATCTCCTCCCTTCAGAGACTGGGCCGCAGGGCAATATTCCAATATAACGACCCCAAACACACCTTCAAGACGACCACTGCCTTGCTAAAAAAAAAGCTGAGGGTAAAGGTGATGGACTGGCCAAGCATGTCTCCAGACCTAAACCCTAATGACCATCTGTGGGGCATCCTCAAAACGGAAGGTGGAGGAGCGCAAGGTCTCTAACATCCACCAGCTCCGTGATGTCGTCATGGAGGAGTGGAAGAGGACTCCAGTGGCAACCTGTGAAGCTTTGGTGAACTCCATATGCCCAAGAGGGTTAAGACCGTGCTGGAAAAAAATGGTAGCCACACAAAACATTGACACTTTGGGCCCAATTTGGACATTTTCACTTAGGGGTGTACTCACTTTTGTTGCCAGCGGTTTAGACATTAATGGCTGTGTGTTGAGTTATTTTGAGGGGACAGCAAATTTACAAGCTGTACACACTCTTTTTTTTTTCTTCTTCAAAACTTTCCCAAAAGGAAAACCACATTCACTGGTGGAAATTCATGCACTAAAAAGTTTCCACCCTGATCCTTCGAATTTTCACACTGCTGTGATCGCATACAAATGTTGCATTGACCCCAGTATTAGTAAATTGAATGAATATTCCGAAGACAAATTTTCAGACAATCCTACAAGCATACAACCAGATTTATGCTTTTACCCACCTAAACTGTGTGATTTACACAAAAGTGGCACCACATATTTCTACTGTACCTTCAGTAGCTCCTGCCATTTCAGGGAATAAATAAGCAGTAGCTGGATGCCAATTCAAATACTAATAAGCAGGTGACATAGAAAGCTGCAAAGCTCAAATGGGTAACAGTGGACTCAGTCTCAACATACACATCCTTGGTTGTACAGCATGCATTTACATATTGGGCAGAACTTGAAAGGTATGCTCACTTGTGGAAGAAATGTAGGGCGAGGAGTTAGCCGGGGAGGAGGAATGAACTGGGGAACTTTGATATGCTGAGAAGTCGTTGCCTGGACCTGCTGGAAAAAAAAAATGGATAAATAAAAAAATAACTTCTAAAAAAAGTGAAGCACTACTAGACTGAACAATATGACAAGAAAAAACAAAAAACAAAATTTTTTTTAAGGACTAACAAACTAAAAAAGAAAGACTAATCACTCACCAAAGTAACAGCATTCTTTGCCAGTATCTGGAAAGTCTCTGTTCCCTGATTGGCGACTTTGTTAGTTGTCTGCAGGTTTACTGCAGTGCTTTGGGCATCTGCGCCGATAACTGCTTTCTGGCTGTTGATGGCAGTCACCATGGCGATGGTTGGCCGTTGCCCCATCAATGTAGTGGGCATAGATGCTGCTGCAGCTTTCAACACAAGAGGTAGAGTCTTTGCCGTGATCATAGAGGCTGTGGCCACAGTCTTCTGAAACAAAAACACAAAGATTAAAGTCAAAAACTTTCACTACATCTGGGGTGCCATAAATCCAAAATAGCAAGATGATTTTCAAAATAAAAATGTACAACAGAACTAAGCTAAAATAATAATAAAAGGTCACTTGTACTCATCCGTTTCCAACTGTGAGTAGCAGAAATACTCTTACTGAATCTTCGATAACACTTCCCAGCAAGTTAGAGCAATCCACATTTAGAATTAAACGGATTCTCAACTACACTGACCTAGGAGGATTCTTTACTGTCCAAGTGAATTAGAAAACAACATTTTGAAAGACTATGTAGAAGTTTTGATTGTATAAATATTCACAGTTTTTCTGTGCAAAGTCTAGGGCCCTGTTCACTCAGGGTGAAAACCATATGCCAGTGTAGAGCCATGTTCTCCCATACGGGGTGCACAGGAGTTTTGTGCATCCGCATGCAGGAAGGCTCATTAATTTGTATTGGGACACAGCCACTCCATGTCCTCAAAATCACCCGCACAGATTGGGACACAGTGGCTGTCTGAATGGAAATTTATGGGACTTCCTGCATGCGGATAGACAGAACACCTGTGGTATCACCGTGCGGGAAAACACGGCCCTGCTCCCCAAATCACCAGACTGTGGAAAATTCACACCATGCAACTTTCTGTGCCTCTCCACTCTTTCTCCAGACTCTGGGACCTTGATTTTCAAATGAAATGTAACATTTTTCAAAGTCTGTGATGATTTGGGGAGCCATGTCATCTGCTGGTGTTGGTCCTCTGTGTTTTATAAAGTCCAAATTCAGCGCAGTCCTCTACCAGCAAATTTTAGAGCACTTCATGGTTCCCTCTGCTGGCCAGCTTTATGGAAAAGCCAATTTCAATTTTCCTGCAGGACTTGGCACCGGCCCACACTGCCAAAAGTACCAATACCTGGTTTAATGATCATGGTATCATTGTGCTTGATTGGCCAGAAAACTCACCTGACCCAAACCCCATAGAGAATCTGTGGGTTATTGTCAAGAGGAAGATGAGAGACACCAGACCCAACAATGCTGATGAGCTGAAGGCCGCCATCAAAGCAACCTGGACTTCCATAACACCTCAGCAGTGCCACAGGCTGATCACCTCCATGCCACGCCGCATTGATGCAGTAATTCATGCAAAATGAGCTCCAACAAAGTATTGAGTGCATACTATACTGTACATACATTTCAGTAAGCCAACATTTATGCATTAAAAATCCTTTTTTTTATTGGTGTTATGTAATATTCTAATTTTCTGAGATACTGAATTTTGGGTTTTAACTAACTGGAAGCCATAATCATCAAAATTAAAAGAAAGAAATGCTTGAAATATATCACTCTGTGTGCAACGCATCTACAGTTGTGCTCATAAGTTTACATACCCTGGCAGAATTTATGATTTCTTTGCCATTTTTCAGAGAATATGAATGATAACACAAAAACTTTTCTTTCACTTGTGGTTAGTGTTTGGCTGTAGCCATTTATTACCAAATCAACTGTCTTTACTCTTTTTAAATCATAATCACAACAGGAACTACCCAAATGACCCTGATCAAAGTTTACATACCCCAGTTCTTAATACCGTGTATTGCCCCCTTTAACATCACAGCTTGAAGTCTTTTGTGGTATTAGTGGATGAGACTCTTTATCTTCTCAGATGGTAAAGCTGCCCATTCCTCTTTGCAGTTCCTGTAAATTCTTGGCCTGTGTTGCATGAACGGCACGTTTGAGATCTCCCCAGAGTGGCTCAATGATATTGAGGTCAGGAGACTGAGATGGCCACTCCAGAACCTTCACTTTATTCTGCTGTAGCCAATGACAGGTTGACTTGGCCTTGTGTTTTGGATCATTATGTTGGAATGTCCAAGTACGTCCCATGCGCAGCTTCCTGGCTGATGAATGCAAATATCCCCCCAGTATTTTTTGATAACATACTGCATCCGTCTTGCCATCAATTTTTGACCAAATTTCCTGTGCCTTTGGTAGCTCACACATCGCCAAAACATCAGTGATCCACCTCCGTGTTTCACAGTAAGAATGGTGTACCTTTCATCAGGCCTCCTCTCCAAATGTAGCATTTTATGGTTGTGGCCAAAGAGCTCAAATTTGGTCTCATCATTCCAAATGACTTTGTGCCAGAAGGTTTGAGGCTTGTCTCTGTGCTGTTTGGTGTATTATAAGTGGGATACTTTGTGGCATTTGCATAGTAATGGCTTTCTTCTGGCGACTCGACCATGCAGCCCATCTTTCTTCAAGTGCCTCCTTATTGTGCATCTTGAAACAGGCACACCACATGTTTTCAGAGAGCCCTGTATTTCACCTGAAGTTAGTTGTGGGTTTTTCATTGCATCCCGAACAATTTTCCTGGCAGTTGTGGCTGAAATTTTAGTTGGTCTACCTGACCGTGGTTTGGTTTCAACAAAACCCCTCATTTTCCACTTGATCAGAGTTTGAACACTGATGATTCTCAATTCCTTGGATATCTTTTTATAGCTCTTTCCTATTTTATACCGTTCAACTACCTTTTCCCGCAGATCCTTTGACAATTCTTTTGCTTTCCCCATGACTCAGAATCCAGAAACGTCAGTGCAGCACTGGACGAAAGATGCAAGGGTCTGTCAGGAGTCCAGAAACTCATTGACCTTTTATACACACACACTAATTACAAGCAAACAGATCACAGGGGAGGATGGTTACCTTTAATGGCTATTCAAACCCCTTTGTGTCAACTTGTGTGCATGTTATCAGGCCAAAATCACCAGGGTATGTAAACTTTTGATCAGGGTCATTGGGTAATTTCTGTTGTCATTATGATTTAAAAAGAGTAAACACAGTTGGTTGATAATAAATGGCTTCAGCCAAACACTAACCATAAGTAAAATAAATGTTTTTGTGTTATCATTCATATTCTCTAAAAAATGGCCAAGAAATCATTAATTCTGCCAGGGTATGTAAACTTATGAGCACAACTGTATACAGGGAGGACCAGAGCAAAAAGGGGATCATAACAGGTGGGTTATTGTGATGTTATTTCTACTTTAACTTTTGTGTCACAGTAAAAAAATTCTGCGCATAAATAGGTGGTGTAAATTCAAAAGAAAAATCCCCAATTAACCACTTAAGGACCACCGCAGGATGATGTACGTCGACAGAATGGCAAGGACATACAGTTTAATAACCTGTCCGTGGGTCGTGCTCGCGACCCGGTCCGAAGCTCCATGACCGCGCCCGCGGGACCCGATCGCCGCCGGTGTCCCGCGATCGGGTCACAGAGCTGAAGAACGGGGAAAGGTAAGTGTAAACTTTCCCCGTTCTTCCTAGTGGCATGTCAGTGATCGTCTGTTCCCTGTCATAGGGGACGACGATCAGCGATGTCACACGCCAAGCCACGCCCCCCTACAGTAAGAATCACTCATTAGGTCACACTTAACCCCTACATTGCCACCTAGAGGTTAAACCCTTCACTGCCAGTGTCATTTTCACAGTAATCAGTGCATTTTTATAGCACTGATCGCTGTAAAAATGACAACGGTCCCAAAAACGTGTTAAAAGTGTCCTATGTGTCTGCCAAAATGTCGCAGTCATGATAAAAAATGTTTTTTTAAAAATCGCTGATCGCCGCCATTACTAGTAAAAAAAAAAAATATATTAATAAAAATGCCATAAAACTACCCCCTATTTTGTAGGCGCTATAACCTTTGCGCAAAACAATCAAACGCTTATTGTGATTTTTTTTTTACCAAACATATGTAGAATACGTATCGGCCTAAACTGAGGAAAAAAATTTTTTTTATATATTTTTTGGGGATATTTATTATAGCACAAAGTAAAAAAAAGATGTAATTTTTTTCAAAATTGTCGCTCTATTTTTGTTTATAGCGCAAAAAATAAAAACCGCAGAGGTAATCAAATACCACCAAAAGAAAGCTGCATTTGTGGGGAAAAAAAGGACGGCAATTTTGTTTGGGAGCCAGGTCGCACGACCGCGCAATTGTCAGTTAAAGCGACGCAGTGCCGAATCGCAAAAAGGGGCCTGATCTTTAACCAACCAAAATGGTCCGGGGCTGAAGTGGTTAAATCAATTTGAATGTCAGCCTACAAGGCTACAAAATGTGGAAATGTTTAAGGGAGTGTACTCTTATCTTAGCCACTAATCATTTTTTGGGGGAAAACAAAGAATCAAATTGGCTGCTATTTGCATCAATTTATTTCCCCTCCACTATCTTTCAGCATGCTGTAAGTTTTTTTTTTGTGGGAAAAGAATTTTATTAATATTTTGCCATTCTGAACCCCCCTTTTTTTTTTTTTTTTTTGTATATGGTATATAAAAAAAAAGAAAAACAATTTACAGACAGAGCAGACCACTGAGAACTTCCTCAGAGCACCCCCTACTTTGTGATAGGAGTGTTGGCTTGGCGTATACTGCGATGTCATAATATTCTTAATTCATTAGAAGACCTGGATCTTAAAGTGCTGATAAAAATAGCAAAGTAATTCCCTGCCAACAATCACAGATTTTTTTTTTTTATAATTTTATCACATGGTAGGTGAAGTTCTAACTCCCACGCTGACTGTGGTTATTTCCAGAAACAAGTCTCATAAGTTACTGGATGTCCTCTCAGCCAACACCTTTTCTCACAGGCCTCTACAATCCAGGCATGACAGGTTAGCAGATTTAATATGGACAGGGGGGGGGGGGGGCGCATTAAAAACTGAACATCTCAGCATTTACTGGTACAAATGCCATTTATGTGTTACTGCATTTATCTTACATTCTGAAAGGAAATTTGTGAGCTATTTAAATCAGAGTCTTGACACTGAATTAACACAAAAAGTTAAGGTATCCAGCAGGGGGTGCAAACACCTGTAAATACAAATAAATGCTCGGGAACCTCCTATTAAAAGCGGACATTTTTTTTGTCACGTTTAGAAAGGCAACTTCTTACTGTCAATCAATATTTTTGTGTTTTACAATGCAGTTATCCAGCCAATATAAAATCCCACCCAGATTCCAGCAGCAGAATAGCTCAGTGTCTATTATTTTTGATTCATAAAGACCAGTGGTTGCTATGCTCCCCCTTCCTCCTACTCAGTGGCTGTGGGTGGTGTAAATGCCCCCCCCCCCCCACACTTCTCGATCTTCCAACTACACCATGCCAGTTAAATGCCTACAAGTGCTTTACATAGAGGAAAATGACAGATGCAGTAATTTCGGTGCCTTCTCTCTGTAGAACGCCCTTTTAGGCGCTTTAACTCTGGGACCTTTTATTATCTACTGATCTTTCCTAAGGTTGTGCAGACTGACCTGGCAGGGTTGGTGAATAGGCTGTTGGCCATAATGCGCTTGTATGCACAGTATATTAGCACATTATGGCTGCCTTACCTAGCGATGTGCTGCTGGTGCTGCCATCTTCTCCCTCCCTCCATTTTTTTCAGGTTACAAACCTTTGCCCACTTGGTTGGCCATGCCACAATGATGTCATATTATCATGGCACAAAGTGGTGCTATAAATGTACACCGAGCTGCGCATGAAGTAATAGTGTCTCTTCGGTCATAAAATAACCCTACCTGTCAGCATTTCTTTCAGGTTTAATTCAACTTTAACAGTTCAAACTACACTTGTGGATTTTGTTGTTAGTGCAGAATTTACAGCTGAACTGCAGCTACTATGTGTCAAATACAAAGAGGTGTATTCCACCACTATTGATATACTTCCAGGGCACCCACACTGGACCTTCCATTCTCAGCTCCAGTAGCTGTAGAGTTGTATAGAGCCAACCCTGCCTGCCCCTCTTCTCCGCTTGCCCAATCATGGAGCACTCCATATTATGTAAACATGTTCACAAAATACAAAGCCTTCTGTGAATGGACAGCAGAGGGGAGGGGCAGGCAGAGCAGCTGCTACATGAGAAAGTAGCAATACTCCTGTACAGCGCCAGGAATGTAGAAATAGCTTTGTAAAATTGTAAATAAAAGTGGTAAGTGTCCAAAGTGGCTTACACCTCATTTGACAACCTACTGTAAGCAAAGTACTTTTTTTTTTTTTTGAAAAACAGAAAAGTTTTAATTAGCTATTTTAAGCCTTATAAAATACACAACGAGGGTAAACATTCATGGCACAGAAACACATTTGGTACCACCAGAAGAAATGTCCGCACACCACTGCCGATCAGAATAAACCATTTATTGTATAATCTTCAAGAGCAGATAACACTTGGGACATAAAGTAGCTGCTGTTGACGCGTTTCACTCGAACTTGTGCTTAATCATAACACCCATAAGCACGTTTGTGTGAAATGGGTCAATAGCAGCTACTTTGTGTTCTCCCAAGTGTTATCTGCTCTTGAAGATTATACAATAAATGGTTTATACGGATCGGCAGTGGTGTGCGGACATTTCTTCTGAATGTGCGGTGTTGAGCACCCACATGTGGATACCACAAAGCTGTCTAATTCTGACCTGGAGCAGGGTTTCTTTTTGATATTTGGTACATAACAAGATGTGCAATGAGCAGTACATCAACCAGTTTTCAAGTTCATATTTAAAAGCTGGATAAATTCCTGGAGTTCAACTTTAAACCTTGGTACTTTTTCCCATAAGCAGATTTCTTGAAATACAAGTAAATGACTGAAACAAAACTATTCTTTTTTTTTATTGAGAAAGGGGCAGGGATGTATTGAGGAAACTAATAGTATCCTGGAGTGCTTATGTATGCACATGAAGCTCCTTCAGCTCTGCGCACGAAAATCTCCACCATTATCAGCTATCTGTAAACCTCTGCTCTTGAAGAGGTTCCTGCATAACAATGCATGTCATCCATCAGGAGGCAACACATGGCTGCACTCTTTGCTGCCACAATAGTTCATCTAGGAACTTCTGTCCATGATACAAATAGAAACCTGGTGACAGCAGACTAGGGCTATACAATTCAGCAAATTTCTGTTTCTATAAGACCGTTTTCATTTTGGGCTAAGACATGTTGATTCAACATAAAAAAAAAAACATTGGTACCCTGTACAGTCTTCTGCACTTACCTGTGCACCACTCAGGCCTGGAAGAGGTGTTGCAGATGAGTGGGACACCTGCTGGGCATGAAGCTGTTGCAATTGTATCTGATGCTGCACTTGTGGTATTGTCGGTTTGCTTTCTAGATGGAGCAGAGGCTGGATAAGAAGTTTATTGTCTGGGAGTTCCTGTTTCACTATGAGATTCTTTCGAAGTTGTTCCACTACAAGTTTCTGCAAAACACAATACACTTCCATAAGATGACAGTCCGTCACACTCACCATCAGTCAATGTTATGTTCTGGGTTACAGCACTTTCATGAACACTGGTATACATTATGCTACTTCAGAAACAACAAACTGTGAGCATCTAATTCAGCTAGTGCATATTGGGAACCCAAAAGATCCACAGTAGATGTTAAAAAGACCCTGGTTGCCAGACTATTCATTGCAACATAAATCTTCCCATAAGATTGAATATAAACATATGTTGGATGTTATTTACCTGTAAGTCTCCCATGTCCAGGTATCCAAAAACCCTGAGACTGTTGCTGGGTGCAACCATTTTGGATGAGATGTTAGCAGCCCCAGAAGACGGTCACTGAAGTGACACTCCATAGGGGAGTGATGGGAAGGGTGGAGGAGCTGGACCAGCATAGAGCAAGATTAGACACTCGCTAAAGAGAAGATGGCTATGCCAAACAAGGAGGGAGGGGCAGTGCTAAGGAACCGACTCTTCCTGAAGTAGTCCTATTTTCTAGCTAGTTCAAAGATACATTGCAAGGAATAAAAAAAAATCACTTGTGGAAAAGAAAAATACTGCAAGGAAGCATTTAAAAAACTTGATTTTTCTATCTGCAATTTTTTTAAGTTGACGATGGGGTCTCTTTTACACATCTCTTTTTTTTTTTTTTTAATCCTTTATTTATATAGGGGACAAAAGGTAACCATCAAATCACATCACAGTTCTTTTACACATATTTAAAGAGAAAAATTATTATTTTCTGGAGTGGAGAGCAAATGAGAACACCTTTCCATTTTTATTGCGGTCTGTGCCCCCTCTCTCCCCCCCCCCCCCAATTAGGGAGATTCCCCCTCTCCATTTGTCCTGTTTACCGTTATTATTGAAAGTAAAGGAAAAGAAATTCCCAAATTTTGGGTTGTCCCCAGAAAAGTAATAGAGGGGAAATCTTCTAATGAGGCCTGGGGGTCTCAAGTTCTGATGGCCTGGGGGTCTCAAGGGATTCCCTTAAAGCGGAGTTCCGCCGTTAAAAAAATATTAAAAGCCAGCAGCTACCTTTTAATAAATGGACACTTACCTGTCCTGGAGTCCTGCGAGGTCTGCAGCAGAAGACGAGCAATCGCTCGTCTATCTGATGCCCCACCGCCGTCCTCGGTGAGGGAAATCAGGAAGTGAAGCATTCCGGCTTCACTGCCCGGTTCCCTACGGCGCATGCGCGAGTCGCGCAGCGCCTACCTCGCTGGTCCCCGCTGTGTTCTGGGAGCCGAGTGTTTCCCAGAACACAACGGGCGGGGGCGGGAAGAGACGCACTACCCACAGAGAGGACTCCTGGAAGTGGCTGCAAATACCTGTCTTAGACAGGTATCTGCACCCCCTTCCCCCTGAAAGGTGCCAAATGTGACACCGGAGGGGGGGGTTCCGATGAGCGGAAGTTAAACTTTAGGGTGGAGCGCCGACAAGTTATGACCCTCAATTACACTATTCAAACTAGAAGAAAAAAGTTTTGCCTGTAGTTCTACTTTTACCAATTGTGCTGTTTACATCATCAATTAGTGCAGTGCTGTAAAAATAAAGCTTAAATAGAGCTTGTAGGGCTTGTTTACACTAGTATTTGAATCGCTGTTGGGAGAAGATTTGACAGGCAGTAAAGAGCAATGCTTATTTTAACGCCCTAAATGCTGAACTACCGCACAGTTGCAGCATGACTCCATTCACCTGGATGAATTGCGTTTGGCAGCCGATGGTGCTCGCCATACAGGACAGGGGATACAATTCCTCTTGTGGCCATGAAGCAACGCATTTCAGCCTTGGATTGCGTACACCTCACAGCTGCATTTCCAGCAAAAGGATGGGCGTGGTTTAGGAGCAGTAAAAACGCATGGTTTTACCACCCCCCCCCAACAGCCTAGTGTAAATGAACCCCAAGGCCTCATGCACACAGCTAACAGCTGCTGTTTTTGGCTTCAGGTATATTCTTCTGCAGCCAGTAAACTTCCCAGAATGTTTATCCTATGTGCCCATGCACACATAGGCTTTTATCAGCGTTTTTTGTCCAGGGGCACTCTGGCTGGAAAAAAAAAATTTCAGCTGTAAAATTGCTCCAACTCTGAAAAACTTTGAGCCATAAGTTATCTGGGAGTATAGTTTTGCTTAAAAAAAAAGAGAGAAGCTAAAAACGCTAAAAATGCTAATGCCAAAAACGCACGTTTTTAATACAGCATTTTACAGCTAAAGCTTTTTTATTACGTGTCCAGTGTGCATGAGGCCTTAAAGTCATTTCCAGTCTTACTGGAAATCCTTTGTTTCTTACCCCTCTGAGTTACCCCCTTATATCTATGGGTTTTTGTGTTTGCCAGTTTTAATGCCACCAGCATATCTGTCTACTAGCAAAAACTAGCATGGTGACATTCGGATACAGCGACTTCCTATCCCCACCATGAAAAGGTCTCTTTGTTGTAATACAACACATACTGTAGACTGGAGGAAAGCCTGTGTAGCGTTAAAAACAGCAGAGACATGAACTTTCCAAATAGTATTGTAGATCTAACAATTATTTAAATTTTTCACAATCCACAGATCTGGACCAGTTTTATCCAACATATCTCTGTCCATCTAATAGAATGATTGCAGAACTTCCAGGAGAATTAAAGAAGTCATCAAAAAACACATTTTCAGAGTTCAGTAAAAGACTGTGCAGATTGTCATCAAGCCTCTCCACACTGACAAAGACTCAGTGGCTGCAGCTGAGAGATACAGGAACAAGCTAAAGATGAAGGAAAAAAAAAAATAGAGGCGATGGGGGAGGCCTGGCAATACAAGCAGGCTGTAGTGCCAGCCAGCTGTCATTTGCCAGACAAATCTTTGAATAGAAGGCTGTACAGGTACTAAAGAATGAACAAGAACATCCATTCTTTTAGAAAAAGTTTCTTGGTACATTAGAGACCCAATATCCTTACTGAACTCCTGATGGACATGCAAGCTTCAACAATACAAGTCCCCCTTTCAGCCTACAGAGGCTCAGCAGAAGGGAACAGTAGGAAGCAGGTTCCTATAAGAATGATAAAGCCAGATGGTTTTAACAAGAGAAGTCCAATCATGAATTGTGACGGCAGGAGTTAAAGTGAGTCGCATCCCATTTTCTAACCCCCCTCCTTTCTGCTGCTTCAGAAATGAAACAAAACCTTGACAAACAGAACAAATATGCTAGCAAATTTTCTTCGGTAGCAGGATGAAAAACAAATCTCACATCTGAATGCATGCATCAGAGATAATGAATGCAAGTCAACTCGTTGTCTCAGGCTTGATATTTACAGAGGGTGGTCAGCTGGCTTTGCTTGCCTGCAGCCCTGTGTGGAACGAACTGAAAGATGTGATCCTGTGATTTTTTTTTCTTCCCTGCAACGTTAACAATTTATGAAAAGAGGATAGAACAGGCACTGAGGGCTGAGGGGCATTAAGTGGGCGATGTTACTGTGAAGCACAAAATTAGCCCAAAGTTCCACATCCGTTAACTGTGTAACAAGTTCTAAGGTGTGTGTGTGTGTGTGTGTGTGTGTGTGTGTGTGTGTGTGTGTGTGTGTGTGTGTGTGTGTGTGTGTGTGTGTGTGTGTGTGTGTGTGTGTGTGTGTGTGTGTGTGTGTGTGTGTGTACACACAGCACACACAAGAAAGGCTGTACATGTATTAAAGATGATAGGCCAATCTAGTGACAATTCTGTATTACAGCAGGAAAAGCAAACAAAAGCTTAGGAGGCCTGAAAAAAATAAATTAGAAATGGCATAACATAAATACTTCCACATACAGTGGGTATGGAAAGTATTCAGACCCCCGCAAAATGTTTCACTTTGTTATATTGCAGCCATTTGCTAAAATCATTTAAGTTCATTTTTTTCCTCATTAATGTACACACAGCACCCCATATTGACAGAAACACACAGAATTGTTGACATTTTTGCAGATTTATTAAAAAAGAAAAAAGTGAAAAATCACATGGTCCTAAGTATTCAGACCCTTTGCTCAGTATTTAGTATTTTCACCCTTTTGATGAGTCTTTTTGGGAAAGATGCAACAAGTTTTTCACACCTGGATTTGGGGATCCTCTGCCATTCCTCCTTGCAGATCCTCTCCAGTTCTGTCAGGTTGGATGGTAAACGTTGGTGGACGGCCATTTTTAGGTCTCTCCAGAGATGCTCAACTGGGTTTAAGTCAGGGCTCTGGCTGGGCCATTCAAGAACAGTCATGGAGTTGTTGTGTAGCCACTCCTTCGTTATTTTAGCTGTGTGCTTAGGGTCATTGTCTTGTTGGAAGGTAAACCTTCGGCCCAGTCTGAGGTCCTGAGCACTCTGGAGAAGGTTTTCGTCCAGGATATCCCTGTACTTGGTCGCATTCATCTTTCCCTCGATTGCAACCAGTCGTCCTGTCCGTGCAGCTGAAAAACACCCCCACAGCATGATGCTGCCACCACCATGCTTCACTGTTGGGACTGTATTGGACAGGTGATGAGCAATGCCTGGTTTTCTCCACACATACCGCTTAGAATTAAGGCCAAAAAGTTCTATCTTGGCCTCATCAGACCAGAGAATCTTATTTCTCCCCATCTTGGAGTCCTTCAGGTGTTTTTTTTAGCAAACTCCATGCGGGCTTTCATGTGCCTTGCACTGAGGAGAGGCTTCCGTCGGGCCACTCTGCCATAAAGCCCCGACTGGTGGAGGGCTGCAGTGATGGTTGACTTTCTACAACTTTCTCCCATCCCCCGACTGCATCTCTGGAGCTCAGCCACAGTGATCTTTGGGTTCTTCTTTACCTCTCTCACCAAGGCTCTTCTCCCCGATAGCTCAGTTTGGCTGGACGGCCAGCTCTAGGAAGGGTTCTGGTCGTCCCAAACGTCTTCCATTTAAGGATTATGGAGGCCACTGTGCTCTTAGGAACCTTAAGCTCAGCAGAAATTTTTTTGTAACCTTGGCCAGATCTGTGCCTTGCCACAATTCTGTCTCTGAGCTCTTCAGGCAGTTCCTTTGACCTCATGATTCTCATTTGCTCTGACATGCACTGTGAGCTGTAAGGTCTTATATAGACAGGTGTGTGGCTTTACTAATCAAATCCAATCAGTATAATCAAACACAGCTGGACTCAAATGAAGGTGTAGAACCATCTCAAAGATGATCAGAAGAACTGGAGAGCACCTGAGTTAAATATATGAGTGTCACAGCAAAGGGTCTGAATACTTGGGACCATGTGATATTTCAGTTTTTCTTTTTTAATAAATCTGCAAAAATGTCAGCAATTCTGTGTTTTTCTATCAATATGGGGTGCTGTGTGTACATTAATGAGGAAAAAAATGAACTTAAAATGATTTTAGCAAATGGCTGCAATATAACAAAGAGTGAAAAATTTAAGGGGGTCCGAATACTTTCCGTACCCACTGTATGTACATCATTTATAACTATGGTGGGGGTATTTGGGTATTATTGTTTTTATTCTTCATTTGGCGTGTTTATGTTGTGCAAGCTTTTATGCAAATATATGCTTTACTAGCATTGAGGTCATGCACATATTTTGGTGTTTGGGAGCTGTGTACAGCCACCCATGGACATGAACAGGTGTAGGCGGCTGTAAGTAGGTATGTACCACTACTTGCATTAAGTGGCTGCTGTATGCAGCACCAGAGGAGTCCAGGCATCAAAATACACAAGTCCATTTACACCCACCTGTCTATAGGCATGAATGGGCCTTTCAGTTAGATCTGCCTGAAAAACTAACAGGCGGACCTGATCAGAATGCAGGTCTGAAAGGGGCCCAAGAAAGCTGAACAGTTCTGCAAACGTATCAAAACTCACTGCATCTGAAAGACAGCTTTCTCTGGGTCGTGTTTGAAATGTGCTACATTTTGAAGATCAGAGCTTTCCCACGGCCTTGGAGGACATACTACAAGACTGATTAAAGTCCAATTCTAGCTTTGTGACCACGTTTTATTTTACACCCAAATTTAGGGTGCAACATGGTCACATTCCCCAACTCCCCACCCTCACCACACTTGTAGCTCATTGATTACATCCTCCAGCCCCATAACCGAAGGCCCATATGGTATTACCAGCCTGGAGGATGAGTTTGCAGGAGCCTGTGCATTGCACCTGCAATCCACTGATCACAATTTAAAAGCTTTGCAGATTCCAATGCAAAACGTTAATAAACTTTTTTCTTTTGTCAATGTGGGGACCTATAATAAATTTTGTACAAAATGCGGAATACTCCTAGTCCCACTACAACGGTTTCATTGTTGATCATGCCAGTATAGCCATTATTTTTTCCTGCTTTCAGTAATGCCGTTTGTTCTGCAGTGAAATTCCTGCAGATTTGTAACCCTGGGGACAAGTGAGGACATATAGTCCTAACTGAACTTCAAGTAAGTGGTAAACAAATTAGGCCCCTTTCACAATAGAAGACTGATTAGGTCTGCCTGTCAATTTTTCAGGCAGACACGATCGGACCATCCAGTTTCCTCTACGGAGTGGCGGGAGACAACAGACATGTGTCCGTTGACACCCGCCGACATTCGATCCTCAAAAAAACAGATAGGGGGGGGGGATCTGCTCCTCATCCATCTGGCAGATCGGATTGTATGGCAATCAGGCGTAAACAGACAGGCAGTCCATGTTTACATCTGTCTGTCCATAGAGGAGAGAGGGCTGTGTCTGTGTCCGCTCTCCATAAGCCGCTGGTTCTCAAATCCTGTCCTCAGGACCCACTAACAGGCCAGGTTTGCAAGATAACTGAAATACATCACAGATGATGTCATTTGCTGCTCAGTGATTGCAGTATTCTAGTCTGCATCTCCCCAAGGTAATACTTAAAATCTGGCCTGTTAGTAGAGTTGAGAACCACTGCCATGAGCGAAGCAGACATGGACTAGCCATCCGCTGGGGATCAGCCTCCCCGCTGAGCAGGACTCCTCCAATGGAGCCCACCCTGTGTGGGAGGGGCCTTAAAACGCAACCTCCAGCGAATACCTTTTTAAGCAGTTGTAGCATGATTTTTGTTTTCTTCTTATGGAAAAGGGTTCAAACCATATTCATAAAAACTGACTATTGCAAGCATCTGGCAGTGTTTAACCTTCCCGATTTAAAGGGGTTGTAAACCTTCGTGTTTTTTTTCACCTTGCATTAAAGGTGAAAAAACACTTGGCAGTGTCCGGCCCCCAGCCCCCCCCCCCTCGTTTTTACTTACCTGAGTCCCGAATTTCCGTGGACGCAATCCCGCGTCGCTCTCTCCATGGCTTCTCGGCTCTTCATTGGATAGATTGATAGCAGCGCAGCCATTGGCTCCCGCTGCTGTCAATCAAATCCAATGACGTGGCTGCCGGGAGGCGGGGCCGAGTCATACCCTCGGCGTCTATGGACGCAGAGTGTATGACACAGGAGCGCGCCCGCAAGGTAACCCCCTCGGGAGAGAGCTTCCCAGAGGGGGTTATCTAATGCGGGGAGGAGCCACGAGAGCCGCCAGAAGAGGACCCCAGAAGAGGAGGATCGGGGCCACTATGTGCAAAACTAACTGCACAGTGGAGGCAAGTATGATGTTTGTTATTTAAAAAAAAAAAAAAAAAACTTGAACCTTTAATATCACTTTAAGTGTCAATTGTGAGGAAAAATCTGTAAGACAAATTTTTTTTTTTTTTTCTTAAACTCCTATACTGAATACTATTTTTTCCCATTATCACCATTATCAGAATACAGTGTATTTTTTATTATAGTGGGCCTTTGAGAATGAAAGAATTCACTCATTAGGGTCAGAGCTGCATTTTAGAGGTAGATTGTTGCACATATGCCTAATGCTATACAAAAAAGGGAAGCACTTTCCACTCACAGCGCAGGTAGAAGAAGCGGAGTGGTTTAACAATTCATCTTCCTTTATAATTATACTCCATTAACCTTCCACAGGAGAAGCTCCCCTGCATTTGTACAACAGCAGCACCAACTGGTTACATTTGATAAGGCCTTTTGGAGTCTGAAAATCTGACGCAGATGACAACAGGGACGTTTTAATAGTGCAGACTTAAGCAAAACCTCAATACAGCTCTGTTACTCGCAGCAGACGCGCTCAGCTCAATTATACATGAACGTAAGGAGGAAAGAGAATACATGAAGTGCACAATCAGGAGGATAAATGACTTGGACATTACTCTGGCAGCAAGTGATTCAGTGCATTACACATCACATTTAATACACTTTGCCTCTTCATTACAGCCATGCCTCCAGTGAAAGGCAGTTTTATCGGTGATGGACAACGGTGTGACAAAACAATTAAATGATAGGAAGTCACACACAACGTGGCCTTATTTGGAAGTCGGATTATCTGACAGTCTTCATTTTTACCGTTTCAACTGCAAGGAAGAAGCCGTAACAAAGCAAGCCTCCTTCGCAGCCTTGAAAAAGGACTCGGCAAGGTTTCCTCTGTGCACTGCCGTCATATTTAATCCGGTTTTTTAAATAAAGTGCATTCCTTACCTAAATACACAGAAAATTTAACCCATGCGGTGTACAAGTTTGGGTGAGGAGGCCATTTCTGTAATTTCTGGAGTTAGGCCTAAGAGTGTATTCCAAAGCCAACATTTTTTTCTTCACTTTGGATAAAGGTATGGAAGGGTTTGTGTCCTCATTAGGTAGGTCGCCCACTCAGTTTGTCCAAAAGACCATTTTTATAAAAAGAAGGGGGAAAAAAAATCCAGGGTAGACCTTCTAATGGGGAAACCTGTTCTGATGACAAGATTCCCTTTACTTTGGAGAGATCACTTCCAGCTTCCTAAGCGGCATGGAGACAGGAAGTAAAAGTAAATCTCCCCACAAAAAGACAGCTAAAATATAAAGTTTTGGTGTTGGATATACTTTAAATACCAAAAACCGAAATATCTCATTATCAGGCCAATTGTACACGGGCGTAAAAAAATTACTGAGGTTTATACTCAACATCTTGTTAACAAAAAGATCCCGAGTAAAAAGTTTCATAAAGACCTTGCGGAAAAATTCGCATAAAAGGAGAATTACACTGAACTAAAAATCCCTGTTTTTTTTATTGCAGAATTTGCTAGAAAAAAAAAAAAAAAAGGTATAAAAGCAGTATACAGAGGGTTCATCGAGAATTTCGAAAGGAATGTAAAGGCACTTAAAGCGGAGCTCCACCCTAAAGTGGAACTTCCGCTCATCGGAACCCTCCCCCCCCCCTCCGGTGTCCCATTTGGCACCTTTCAGGGGGGAGGGGGGTGCAAATACCTGTCTAAGACAGGTATTTGTACCCACTTCCAGGAGTTCTCTCTGCGGGTAAGTAAGTCACTTCCCGCAGAGAAACCGTTGTGTTCTGGGAGACACTCGGCTCCCAGAACACAACAGGGACCAGTGAGAACGGCGCAGCGCGACTCGCGCATGTGCCGCAGGGAACCGGGCAGTGAAGCCGCAAGGCTTCACTTCCTGGTTCCCTCACCCATGACGGCGGTGGGGGCAGCAGAGTGACGACCGATTGCTCGTCTTCTGCTGCCGACGTCGCTGGACTCCAGGACTGGTAAGTGTCCTAATATTAAGAGTCAGCAGCTGCAGTATTTGTAGCTGCTGGATTTTAATATTTTTTTTTCAGGGGAGCTCCACTTTAAAGTGACTGTAAATGCAGAAGGTGTTTGATCTTAACGCATTCTCCACATTAAGATAAAAAATCCTTCAGTGTGCAGACACCCCCCCTAATACTTACCTGAGCCCCTTTCTCAATTCAGCAGTGTTGCAGGAGAGACTCAGCTGCCTGGGACTCCCCTCCTCTTGGCTGAGACAGCAGCAGAGCACCATTGGCTCCCGCTGCTGTCAAAGTCAGTGAGCCAATGAGAGGAGAAGGGGCGGGGCCTAGCCGCGGCTCCGTGACTAAATGGACACACGGCGCTGCAGCTCAGCTTCCCCCATAGCAAGCCGTTTGCTGTGGGGGGCACTCATCAGGAGGGAGGGGCCGGGAGTTCTTTCGGGGGACCCGAGAAGAGGAGGATCTGGGCTGCTCTGTGCAAAACCACTATACAAAGCAGGTAATATAGACATGTTTGTTATTTTTAAAGCAAAAAACAAAAAGAAAAAACACGAGACTTTACCGTAAAACTCTTCTTCATTGCCAGTATTGTAATATACGCACGTAAACACATGTAGAGGTGTGTAAACACTTATATGTGCATAAATTACTGCGCTTAAATGTAACATTTTCAATTTTTGATTTACAACGCTGTAATCATCACTCCAATTCATCTTTATGCAGCTGTGTTTATGGTTCCATAGATTACAATGCACCTATATCTAAGAGATGCACCAAACTTTCAGCTGGAATGCCGATAAGAGAAAAAGGTGCCAATAATGGCACTGAAAACGCACTGCCTTTTTTTGCCACGATTTTATCGCAACTTCAAGGAGTTTTTGCCGGGATTCTACTGCAAATTCACAGCGGTTTTGGGTGGATTTTACCATGATTTACTGTGCTTATGGTGTGTTTTTCATAGGTCATGTGTAGGGCTGCAACTAACGATTATTTTCATAATCGATTAGTTGGCCGATTATTGTTTCGATTAATCGATTAATAACCGTTAAAAAATAATAATAATTTTGCTGCATTTAAAAAAAATAATTTGGCCCAATTTGTTGTTGGGCAGACTAAAAAACATAAATTGCCGCAAAAACACATTATTACATGCTTTTCTGCAGCTTCTCTATTGAAGTATATTGAACCAAAAAAACAGAATAGCACCGTTTTGCGTTAAAAAAAGTCCTTGCCCTTTCCAAATACGCAGCAGCTGAAAAAATCATGGATGTGAACGTGTCCCATAGGAAACCATGTAAATGACCTGTAGTGTGTTTCTGCAAAAAGCACCAAAAAAAAAAAAAAAAGGTGTGACCCAGGCCTGAGATGTTTAGCAACATAATGGGGTTAAAAAAATATTTATGGTCGGAGCCCTCTGTCCGAAGAGATATGGATCACATAAACACGTCACAAGACTAACAACACAAATAAGACCTGAAGTGTGGCCTGGCCTTTTGTACGGTATGCCAAAGAAAGGGGCCATACCTGAATAGAAGTGATAGATAATTCTGCTGAGAATTGTTGTAGAGGAGTGCCCTAGAAAAGGGAGATATGGGTGGGTGGGTACCGCGCACTACAGCCGACGCTGACCCTCGTGGATGGTCTGTATAAGTACCCCTCGAACTCCTCCCATAATTTCAGGCTAGCATACCAGCCTTCCTATTTATGGTCGGAGCCCTCTGTCCGAAGAGATATGGATCACATAAACACGTCACAAGACTAACAACACAAATAAGACCTGAAGTGTGGCCTGGCCTTTTGTACGGTATGCCAAAGAAAGGGGCCAAAAAGTCACACAAGGTTAGGAAGGAATTGATCTATTATGTCAGGTAAACCATTATAGAGCGAGACTGTTAAAGGCTTGTGATATTTCTGACTGAGGATCGGGGACGTGTCGGACGAAACACAAGGATTTCCACCTGCCTATATTCCTTATTGCGTGGTCAGGAACTCTGTTTCGTGATGTTGCTGGGGCTGCTCTAATGCGAAAGCGAGTCCTGAGTAACATCCTGGGTCAAGGCCCGAGATGCTCAGGAGTGTTCAGACGTGGCTGACGAACTGGTTCCCGCTTAGGGGTTCAGTTGGGAAAGGTAGTAGAGGGCTGTCCTCAGATGGCTCGGACAGCAGAGTTTACCAATTACCGTAGAACGGCCATAGCGTTGTGTGTCTAGAAAGGTTTAATGTCTACTCCGGGACCGGGTTGTATAATTTCCGACACCGTCGGGTGTAGGATGAAATGACTTCGGTGGCAAGTCGGGTGGTGCCCGAGTAGTACTCGGCATTTAGGGCTGGTGATAGTAATTCGCCGGCCGTAAAATCGTAAAAGGCTAGGTAAGTGGCTGCTTGAACTACCAGGCTGGGCCATAGACCGAAGGGAGAACGTGAAAGGATAGCAGACATGTCCCGGAGTATGGCGCTGGTCACTGGTAAGCGTTTGGTACTAGAGTGTGGTTGCCGCCACCTGTAGTGTGTTGGCGGATCAGGATGCATTGACGAGGGAGGTAGCACCATGGAGGTGCTATCCGATTCCAGAGTTGGTTGCGACTAATGTGGGACGCCGGACATGGTCGATTCGGCTCCGGCTTCTGTGAGAGGATGTGGCATGGTCAAGCGGGATAGCGCGTCGGCCGAGGTGTTGCATTGACCGGGGATGTGGACACTGAGGCTACTGAGCTGATGATGTAGGGAAAGTAGCAACAGCCTGCGTGGGAAGGACATGACGGACAACAATTTATTGACCTGCCTTTGTTAACGACTGACTGTAGCCTGGTTGTCTGTGGCGAACGTGGCGGTCTGTCCTGCCCGGGGCTGCCCCGTACTTGAGTTGCTGCGACTATGGGGTAGATCTCAAATAGAGAGGAGGACTGACTAAAAGCGGAATTGTGAGCATCTCTGATGGATCGGATCTCCTGAAACCAATGATGGCCAAAAGTTGCAGCGAAGCTTGTGGAAGCTGCTACGTCCGTGATTATCTGAGGTGACGAGGAAAATGCTGATGGGATAAGCAAGGGTCTACCTATCCGGTCTCAAGGAATTGGTCCCCCATGGCCAGATCCTGCTACGGAGGCTGCGTCTAGCTTAATGACTTGGTCAGGGTCTTGTGCCTGGGAGAGGAACACTAAGAAGCGTGCGATAAAGGATCGCCCTTGAGAGACGATCCTCATCGTGGTTTGAGCATGCCCAGTAGGGATTGTAGCTGTGGGTTAGTGCACCCTTGCGTGTCGGTGGACGTATGGATGACTGTCCTGATGCGGGTCAATCTACCGAGAGGTGGGCTGGCCCGCATGGCGCGTTTGTCTAGAATGATTACCAGGAAGGAGATGAACTGTGCCGGTCTTTCTACTTTCTTCACGGTTGTGGGCACATCAAGGTTTTAAAGACCTCTCTTGGACTCCTTAGATCTCACAAGAATCCTAAACCATCGGGAGAACTCCTGTGAGGGTATGCTGGAGTTTGACTGGGTAGTTTTGGAATGAGTCAGGCAGTGTAACGAGTCCGGTGTGGAACCCTGTAGTGTCCCCTGTACTAGAAAGGCTGCTAGAGAGGAAGTTGGATGTGAGGAGAGAAAGTCGAGCCGCCCAAAGTGCATGTGGCCTGGTCCAGCTGGACTCTGCTGCTTGGCGCCGCAGGTATTTCTAGGGAGAGCCTTCTGGCACAGGAGGCGGATGTGCAGAAGTTTGCGGTGGGGTAAAAGCAACCCTTGAAATTAAGTTGCTGGAGATGGCTGCGCCCCCGGTGCTCAAATTGGACATCCTAGTCTGACTGGGAGGACTGGTTACATCTCTAAGGCTTCCAGAGGCTACCACGAACTTGTCGCTTTCGAGTTTGCGAGCGAGCCTGGGGTCCTTGGCCATTAGAATGACTGAGACGTCCCCCTAGGCACGCGGCTTGTTCCCTGTTATGACCTGTGCCGAAGATGCTTGGGGACGCTAGGTTCGCGTCCTATCGCTTAGGATGTCCTTCCTGATGCCCGCTGGGACCAGGTGCGAAGAAAAAGGGGTGCAAGCGTCGGGCGTACCTACAGTGGGGGGTTCGGTAACGACGGTGGAGACTGGGGCTGATAGGGGCGCGGCTGACCGAGTTTCCAGAGCCCCTACTCTAGCCTGGACGTCGGTGACTGCGGTTGCCAGTGTGGTCACCAAGGCGTGTAGCTGAGTAATGCCGAGGATATCGACTGCAGCGGAATTTGTCTGGTAGAGTTGCCGCTGGTTATGGAACAGCAGCCTAACAGCTTGGTTTCCCTGGCCGTGGCCGGGTAGGGGATGCCCCTACGGCGTAGTTCGGCTGTAAGCCTGGGGATGGTCCAGCCCTGAGGAACTGTGTGGAGTCGTCCGCTGAACCCGAACGTGGTGACGATGGGACGAAGGTAAAGTCATCGCAGTCGGTCTGCGACATGTTGGGGGTTGGAGAAAAAACGAGAAAGAAAAGGGGGGGGGGAATGTATGTTTATAGAGTGAGATGCCAGGTATGGAGGGGATAGAGGAGGTACGAAAGTGGGTAGGGAGAAGGAAGGGAGGATGGACAGAATAAGGAATGACAGGCGCAGAGGATAGCCAAGTTTTGCGTACGAGCGCTTGTTGAGTGTAATTTAGAAAACTCAAAAGAGTGCGTGGCAACCGAGGTGAGCCAGGAGGTGACTGGCTAGGTAACCGATAGCTCGGGTGCCGTCTGTGCTTGGCACAGACTGATGAACCAGAGCCCCCAGGGCGTACTGGGGCGGGTAGCTGGAGTCTGGTATGCTAAGTAGGAATGTTTCGATCTGTAGTTCAATGACGTGTGGTCGGTCTGCCAACTCCTGCACTGCCAGCAAGGTGATGTTGGTGACCTTGTCTGCGTAGTGAAGGATCTCGGATCGGCTTCGAAAACAGAGTGTCATGCGTAGAAGTATGTGGCAGTTGCTAGCGCCTGGTGAGCGGTCGAATTGTGTATGTGAAGGCAAATATGTCGTGAAAGAGTGCGGAGAGAAAGCAAGGAGGGGCCTTGCGCTTACGCACCTGACTTGAGCCCTGTCTTGGTTGAGGTCGAGACACGGGTCGACCGGGACCTGTGAGGAGGGTGGTATGGAGAGATAGATAGATATATATATATATATATATATATATTTTTTTTTTTATTATTATTATTATTATAAAATTATTATAATAATAATAATAATTATTATATATATATATATTTTTTTTTTTATTATTTATTTATTTATTTTTATTATTATTATTATTATTATTATTATTATTATATATATATTTTTTTTTTATTAATATATATATATATATATATATATATATATATATATATATATATATATATATATATATATATATTTTTTTTTTAAATTTTTTTTTTTAATTTATTTATATATATATATATATATATATATATATTATATTTTTTTTATTGTTTTTTGTTTTTTTGTTGGCCTGAAGAGTTGTGGGAGCGGTAGGTAGCTCCGGGTGAAGAAGTGTGTAAGACCCCCTGCCCCCCTTTTTTTTTTTTTTTTTATCGGGAGATATCGTCCGACCTGGATTGCAGGGTGGACGGGATGGAAACTCAATCTAAACTGACGTGTGTGGTGGAAAGGGATAGAGAAATCGGTGAGTAGCCGTTTGACTACTGGAGGAGGTGAGTGGCTGGTGTGCAACCACTCGTCGAACGCTCGCGAGGAACAAATGCCTTAAGGAGACGAAAGAAGAAGTGTTTGTGACTTTCGAATGTGTGGGGATGGCCGTTTCGTGATGAAACGGGAGTGGTAAGTAATGCGTGTGTATAGCGGCTTGGGGTTCGAATCATTGTGGCCGATGCTACGGCTGGATTCGTAACGTTCTGAGACGTTCGACGTTGTATCGGAGGTATGGGTCGGAGCTGCTTAGAGCCGGGTATGCGACTGCGAACGAATTGGTTGTTTCCGCCGAGGATCCGAAACTTGGAGCCGATGCTACGGCTGGATTCGGGTCCTCTAAAGAAGTTTACTGCTGAAGATCGGAGCGGTATGCGCCGGTGGTGCGACTGTGACTCGACCGCGACGGAGCCCAGAACGGCCATGTTAGCGGAGGATCCGAACCTTTGAGCCGATGCTACGGCTGGATTCGGGTCGGCTAAAGAAGTTTACTGCTGAAGATCGGAGCGGTATGCGCCGGTGGTGCGACTGTGACTCGACCGCGACGGAGCCCAGAACGGCCATGTTAGCGGAGGATCCGAACCTTTGAGCCGATGCTACGACTGGGTTCAGATCGGATAGGAGGGTCAGTTGCTAGAGATCCGAGTCGATTGAGCCGGTGAAGCGACTGGACTCGGATCGCTTGGGAATGCCATTGGTTCGAAAGTTTGAGCCTATGCTACGACTGAATTCGGATGGTTTAGCGGTTCGATGTTTGTAGGTCCGAGCCGATGAGCCGGTGGTGCGACTGTGCTCGGAACCAACGAGGATGCCAGAGATCCGAATCTCTAAGCCGATGCTGTGCCTGTATACGGGCTGATAACGGGTGCAAGGCGGGGATTTGAATTTCCCGGGTCCGAATCGTAGCGCCGGAGATACGGCTGGATTCGGACGGGTGTTCGTTGTTTCGAAGTTGAAGGGGCTTGTGATTGTCGAGGGTCCGGCCTGTGGTGCCGATTGTTAGCGACAAGAGCCGGCCCAGACTGTTTGGTGTATGGTGTAAGTAGGAGGTGTGGGGCATCAGTAAGGTGAAGGGAGAGTATCGTAGGAGGTGTAGGGCATCAGTGACTAGGGATAAGGAAGTGCAGTGTGGGATACCAGTCCGACGACTGGGTATCGGATGTGCGACTGAGGCGAGAGCCTTGCGAGCTGTGAGTAATTCGTACAACAGCTCTGAGAGCCGTAGTGTCTGGACGGACCATTACCGGTAGCAACGTGGGTGTGACAGGGTACAAAAGACAACTGGACTAGTCGATAAACATACGATGCAGACGGAAAACACGGGGTTATGAACCGTGTGATTTTTGTAAAAGAAGAAACGTGTAGCGGCGCTACGATTCGTACGAACGGTAACGGCCGGTCCTACCTGCGACCGCGAGCGGGGATACGATCAACTGCGAGCGAAGCTGGAAGGTACGAAAGCAACTACACGGACGTTGCGAGTCGTAAGGCGTCGGCTGATGACGACGAGTACCGCGCACTACAGCCGACGCTGACCCTCGTGGATGGTCTGTATAAGTACCCCCTCGAACTCCTCCCATAATTTCAGGCTAGCATACCAGCCTTCCTATATATATTTGTACAAAAAGAGCAAATAATCGCTAAAGGGGTTCATTTTTTACTCTGGGACAGTGAAAGTAATATTTACAGTAGCAATTTGCTCTTTTTGTACTGTAAAGGGCTCATTTTAGTTTTTTTTAACCCCATTATGTTACTGGCCGATTAATCGATTATGAAAATAGTAAACGATTAATTTCATAAATCGATTAGTTGTTTCGGCCTTAGTCATGTGCCTAAAAAACGGCATCAAAAACATAACACGGGTGCGTTAATAATGACTTCTTGCTGCGTTTTCAATGCATTTAAACTGGAAGGCACGTTTTTGTGCGTTTTTTTTAAATGATCAAAAAAAATGCACCAAGCGTGATTTTTAACACCAGAACAGAAGCCAAACGGACCATCGTGCAGACATAAATAGAATTTAAAAGGGA